>JAAAKL020017123.1:0-10745 GCA_010016065.2 Carybdea cf. marsupialis auct. non (Linnaeus, 1758) | reverse complement strand
AATTGTACTCTGAGGAGTGTCAGACGAAAAAAGCTTTTAAGTACAAAATGAATTCGCTATTTCGTGCAGTTTTGTTAAACGTTTCATAATTTACAAATGACAGCCGCTTCTGCGCACTTCGGTTATCAGCATAAGTATGCAATTGATGTAGTGACATTTGCAAATGAAAACTGTCTATAGCACTTGTGAAACTAAAACAAATTGAACAAGGTACACATCAAAGGAAACGTATATTCACACGATACTGCAAAGATATACATCATAAATTTGAGTAAACATTAAATTGGTTTTGAGAGAGAGAATTTGAAATGATAGGTTTTAATTTTTTTATCTAGTATCTATTCAAACTAAACATTAAACATATTTTAGTATACATGATGTACACAGTGATGGTTAGGAAAAAATGTTAAATGGCGTGATAAATTAGACTTCAAGTGAATGTACTGGTCAGATGAAATAAACTTGAAGGGGCACAGAAATATCCTATTTCTCATACGCGAGAAAAAATTTATGGCACCCATGTTTTTCCTCGTACTTACTATGTGTAGTAAGTTTCCTTAAACTACAATCTTAGTCAGAAGGATAATGCAATCGCGGTGAAATTGATATGGGAGTCAATGGAAACTTTACCTATGCGATAAATGTGTTCCTGTAAAATATGGGTTACGCTGAAGAATGAGGCTGGTAAGTCTATCTGTAGTCGTAATCCAGTTACTGACCAAAAACCGCTAAGCAAGTGCCGTGAGACTATTTGGTGAGAATTGATGCAATTGATCATCCTTCTCTATCAACTGACGTATTTCAAACTGTGGACATTTCAAGTCCTATTAAACCTGTATCTCGACACTTGCATATTTACAGCTATGAAGACTAAACGCAGCAAATTCGTATAGTTTAAATGCGCTCTGATTAAAATGCCTCAGAATTCCCCAAAACGACCACTACACCTTACCTCGTGTAGTCCTTCAAATTCTTCTCCAATCAAATCTGGTCGAAACAGCAATTCCGGTGCACGGAACTTAGCCGGGCCAACCTGTGAACATAGAGCATAATGTTACTATGAATTCATGCCAAAACCCAGGCATAAAACTGCGGAATACCATATTCCTTGGCAAAATACAACAACTGTACACCGCATTCTAGTCACGAGGCATATCGTTTTCACAGGGAACTAAAGATCCTGTGTTATGCTCTCCAAAATTTCTTTGTGTGCATTAGCATTGAAAAGTAGCAAACTCTTGATATCTCGAATATCAATATCTAGAATTTGACTTTATCTCCAATAAATCCCTTGGGCCCATGAGCATTATGCACGTACCTTCTGCTGTGAGAAAACTCAATATTTCCGACGATTTCGGGAGTCCCCTAGAGTTTCGAAATATCGAGAGTATATTGTACTTGTAAGATAATGCGCCTCTGAGCAATAGATGGAGTGGGCAGTACTCGTGATTGGCAACCAACTGAGTTCAGTTTACTTCTCTGTGAAGACGTCATAGTTCAGTTAACGTTTGTTGTTTTGTGATTGGTACGGGCAATACCCAAGATAGCACTGGCCAAACCGAACTAAAATTACAAATATTAACCAAAGAAAGTGCCATACATGTTGCCCCCATCTTCGGTTGAACATTCCTTCCTATACAATAATCAAGTATGGGCAGTCTTATTCAAAGGATAAGCAGAGATATAGCAAGCATACCATTCTTGCATCCAATGACCGGTTTCATACTTAGAACTCTTCTGTTAGAGGTTTGATAGACTCGAACTAAATGGATGCACCAAAGTACGATTATACATCTTACCTCTAGAACACTTCCATCCGGTAGAGTATATTGCGTTTTTTCCGAATCCATAGTCTCTTCTTTTTGTGGATTAAGCGCGAGATAGCAGACTTTCTATTTTAAAAAAAGACATCAACAGGAAATCATAACTATAACAGCGACACCTTAAAACTCGCCGTTTACGCAAACAAAGCTCTTCAGATATCCAATAACAAGCAACGTTGAACACTGTGGTATAGCTAATACGTAAAAGGGCCCTAAAATTTAGCTTCTCGGTACCGTATCAGCGTGTTGCCGGGTATCAAATCCAGCAACTATTCGTGTCCATCCAGACTTCAGACTTTGCCTCCACGATCAGTATAAAAGCTAACAGTCAAAATTTTTCATAATTGTTGAAGATTTACAACCAAAATACTCCTAATGATTACGATGCAAAACTTACGATCGTTAAGAAGAGATAGATGAACATGAATAATAGATAGATGATAGATACATGAACATTAATGCCATTTCTTGTTTAATTTATTTCGGATTTTCTTTGACTAAGAAAGATATATCAGCTTCTGACTTTAAAATTACGTAAGCTAGTTTATGCAATTGCTACCATCGTGGGGTCAAGTAGTCGGCTGCATTTAAGTAGTTTGAGGAACTATATTCAGAAGACTCCGGTGATCTGATAATTTGGAACAGGATATTTGGCGTACTAAACGTAATGCATTTCATTTCGTGGATGTCTGGCTACAAGGCGGCCAAGAAGACATGGTGTTAAGCGACTAGGAATGATCTAACAAATAGAAACGTGAGTAAGGAATTAGCAATGTATACGATGGTTTTTAAGTGAAGAGACTGTCCAACTCACACAAGCAGGTACATGATGGTTATGTTGATAAAGATGATAATCACGACGATGACGACAACGAACATGATGCGATAATGATGATGATAGTAGTAGTGATGATGATGATGATAGTAGTAGTGATGATGATGATGATAGTAGTAATGATGATGATGATAGTAGTAATGATGATGATGATAGTAGTAATGATGATGATGATAGTAGTAATGATGATGATAATGATAGTAGTAATGATGATGATGATAGTAGTAATGATGATGATGATGAAAATCATGATAATGATAATAATGATGGTGATGATGATAATGTTGGTGATGATGATGATGATGATGATGATGATGATAATAAAAATCATGATGATGATAATGATAACAATGATGGTGATGATGATAATGATGGTGATGATGTTAGTGACGACGCAATATCCGTTGCATTAGAAAATTTTACCTCTTACCTCTTTAATGGTTTTTACGATTTCAGACTCTGCCGAGGTATGGAAATTACAACCTTCTCTTCTCAGCAACAGCCTGAGGTACCTAGTAACATCTCTGTATGAAAAAGAATCACACAAGAATTAATGTTTCCAGAGATAAAGAAAAAAAAATTAAATTGTCGGAAACGAAGATGTGGTAACTTAAGTTGAAGAGACCAAATAAAAATATGTTGACAGTTAGCAGGTGCTGGTTTACTGAATATAGCATATGGTTTATATGAAATTTTAACTTCGATAAAATATACGGCTTGTATTTCCCATAGCCCAAAACTGCGCAAGGAAAATAACTGCGGAAGTTACCACCACATAAACTGACTAATCAATGACTCCTACTAGTAGACTGTTAGTAGACTTAGAATACAAGGCTTTTGAAAAGGGCAACAAAGAAAATGAATGGAAATGAAAGGTAACATGTAAGACAATATCCTACCTTCCGGCTAAGTCAACCCTCATTATTGAATGTGGCATTGCGAATCCTTCGTATATTGGAACAGAGTGTGTAACACCATCACCAGCATCAAGTACCACTCCTGTTGTTCTTCCTGTAGCGTACCTAAATAAGTGGATAACACAAGTTTAGGACATGTCATCAATTGCATATATATCTTTTCGTTCTAATGAAATAAAAACGTACAGCTACATTTTATAAAAATAAGAGCCCTCATTAGATGTGTGAAAAGCCTCTCGAACATACGAACACGAACCTACATAAACATCTTCGTAGTAGTCGAGTGCGTTATTAAACTTCAATTCGGCATAAATGAAGACACATGTATGCAGGGCATGGCCATTCCCTCAAGGCTAGTCAATTGCCTGAGTACATAGAAAGTGCGTCCTGTAATATTGAATGCATGACATGTTGGCGTTAGTTGTGTTCTGTCAAAGGTATAAAGGGCCATTCTTGGTGAGACAGTCCAATTTTACCTCCCTTGAGAATCACTTATCTGTAATCAACTCAAATTGTTCCCGAAGAACACTGGCATGCCCGCAATTTTCTCCAAGGTCGCCCTAACAAAGTCTTGTCACTCGCTGGCAAACTTACCTCACTTGACAAAATTTATTTCTGTCTGAAATTGAATACTTATTTCAGCTTAGCTTTGCATTTTCGTACATTAGAGCTAAACATTATAAGATATAGAAGTAATTGTTTTTTATGATAAAACCAATTTAAGCAATAAGAGCACATTACTACTCTGGATGACATAACTAAATGAACTTATACGTGTACCTCTCACTGACATTAATGTCATCTCGGTAAATGTTATGGATAACCCAAAATAAGTAGTCAACCAGGAGTTAACGGTATCCTTCAGCGCTATACTGCATATTGAGTTGAGGAGGGACGATACTATTGTGTAGTATGGACCTACCTTATTAGATTGAATCGACTTACTGTTGAGCTGGTAATGTGGTACAATCATCGCGAGAGCGGTAAAAAGGTTCTTGGATGGGAAATTAGCTGGGAAGGGTAACTATTGGCCACCATTCACCCGTCACGTGCTTCTAGCTTAGCCGGTTCTTACCTGAGAGGTAACTTTAGTTAAGGGGGCGTAACATGAGTCTAGGACGTAGTGGTAAGTTGCAAGTACAATTAGATACGTTAAAAGTGTCTTCTGCCTATTCCCGCAACATAAGCATAACAAGTAAATAAAACAATAAACTAATTATACAAATCTTTTTGTACAAATATACTTACAAACTAAGAACTGCTTGCATTGAAATAAACAAGGCTGGTACATTGAAGGTTTCAAAGAATATCTATAACAAAAAGAACAGTGGATGATTGTTTTGTATCATCATTTGTCTTTTGTAACAAAATACTAATTCCCTGCCTACTCTTTGCTGGTACATACACTTAAAATTTCTGTAGGCTTGTCTATATTACGTTTACTTGATCTCACTTCTCAGTTAGTTAATCATCAGAATTCACTTTCTAATTAGCAAGCGCATCTGAGAATATGTTAAGAATTAGTTAATATGTTAAGAAAGGAGTGGGAAAAGAATTAAAGTTGTGTCTCTTTCCATAAAAATACCGAGCCTGCCTGTTACTTTTCCAAGTCGACAACGTTTACCACATGACAGTTCCGCCGTGACTACTCTGAGAAAAGAAAACTGTGAACCACCGTCAAAAATTCTCTTCTCCTGCTTCTGGTTATTGAAAGATTTCTCCCTCTACCTTTTTCATTATTGTTTCTCTCTCCTGTTTTTCCTTTTCGCCTTTTCTTCTGTCTTTGTTTCTCCCCTTATTCCTTCGCTGCCCCAACCCTCAATTCCTTATTTCCTTCTAACTTCCCGACCCATTACTTCTTGTCATGTCAATACATATGGAGATAAAATTTACTCCACTAATGCTCATTTGGAATAAACTAATAATGTCTCGACAGGAATTTCATGTTTCATTGTTAACCTCTGATTAGATACCCATGATATTATGTGATTGAACTCTGTAAAAGGTACTGACATCCCAAAATCTATTCATTTAAAACATTTATCCAGGACTGTAATACCTTATTGACTTTGCAATAAACCATGCAATAATGCCAATCAACCTACCTCCGCAGCTTTTTCTCTGTTTCTTCTCGGATTTAATGGTGCCTCTGTCAATAAAACCGGATGCTGGAATGGGACAAATCAAAGCACTTTGCCAGTAGCTGCATTAAAACAGTCCACGAAGACGTAATTTATGCACGACCAAGAAAATTTGAAGTACGCAAGAAAGGAATTCCACATTTTAAAGGAGAACAAAATTGCTATATGACTTTAAAAAATAAAAGCCCTTGTAAGCAGAGAACATAGGAACCTCTAGAAAGACTTCAATGTGACCCTCGAAGTGAACAAGCTACAAATGATTGCTCTTTTGAGTGGTGTGTTAACCTGTAAGAGACCCCCTTTTTAACTTGGGTCGACTTTTTCCAAAGAAGATGCGGAAAAAGATTAATACCACATCAAGCCATTACCTGGTAGAACCATACTCAAAGTGATATGCTTGCATAAATTAATAATGGCCAGGCAGCCCATTCAAAACAGGACACAAATTTCATACATTCAGAACTGGTTCTCTCATAACTACAACCATATTCTGTAAAATTGCACAAAAGCATTGTTCAGAACTAGCTGAAGACTTCAAGAATGTTTACTGCTTAGGTAAGTTATTTTCTATTGATGAAAACAAAGGTTTATCAAGCAACAGCGATCTTACCTCTTCTGAAAATGTTTGCAGTTGATCTTTGGAGTAAATATACTGTGGATAAGATACAAAAGCGCTAATAATAAGCATAAGCGACAAAGAAACTAGTAAATGTGCTAGACTAATACTACTACTTATTTCACTTTCTCTGTTTATCACCATCTTCTCCATTTCTTCACCTTCCTCTATCAAAGACATTGACCTTCAGCAGTCTGACTGCTCTCATCTTATCTACCTACGCTGTCCTTTTCCCAAGGCTGTCATTTCATCTCTATGTTGCCTATCTCCATACCACTTCAATCTTCTTGGTGTTTGCACATTACTTCATGTAGTACCCCACATCTTCTTGCAATTTCCTCACTTGTCACTCCTCGTCTGATCCTTCTATGCGAATGTGGCTATGTATCATACCATTTTCCTGTCACAGGCTACCATCATCTGCTCTAGCTTCTGTGTCATTTAGGATATCTCCAAACCACAGAGAATACTCTGCCTTTACGAGCCAGTGGGTACATAGAGGATTATGCTGCTCTTGATCAAGACACTAGACAGCAGAGATTTTCATTGTAACTACAAGCAGAGAGTTCCCCAGCTTGTCTCCAAGAACTCTTTCAAGAAGTAAAATTGCCCAATTTCCTCCACATTGCTCCTACCAGTCTTGAGATTCTTCAGTCTGTCTCCTGTACTCAACTTACAACACAAGTAGTTGCAGCCCAGTGTGCAAAATGGAGTATGTTCCTATTATGCTGATCTCATCTTTCTTAACTGTCACAATCAGCTTTGTATTTGCCATATTTAATTTCAATTCCTTCATCGCACTACTCAGCTCCACATGTCAAATCTTCTGGTCCCCTAGTAATAATCACTGAGCTGTGATTAAAATTTTACCTTCAGCTAGCTGCGGCAAAATCACTCTGAAGTAGCACTTTGTTGTAACTATGATGGGCACATGCTTTGTGCAGGTTTTACGAGAAGGAATATTACAATGGCCATGTTCATGACCATTGGTGCAATTGAATGGAAGTGGGAGATGTTCAGAGATCATTCCAGGTTATAACATAAGTTAACTGATGCTGAAATACATCACTGGTTTCGTTTCACCCGAGTTGAAATTCTTACATTTATCATCGAAGAGTTCCATCTCATTCAGCTGCAGGGGGAACATACTTTGGTAAAATGAGTAGAAACATTTTGTTATTCCAATTAAATGTAATATGTAATGTAACATTTCGAGGAAAAGGAATGGCACTGTCACAAAACCTTGACCAGGACTATCTTCCATGTAGTGCAATGTGTACAATATAAGTGGGCAAAGAAAAATGTAAACTGTAAACTAGCCATGTATTTCGGTTTGGTAAGTAGCTACTGTAGGTTTCCAGGGTAGAGCATCCATGCCAGGAGGGGGTATGAAGGCTAAGGCTACAACACAGCAAAATAGAGAAACCCTTAGTTAATGATGTATAAGTATGGAACTTCATACCTGCCAAATTCTTTCCATGTCATTCCAGTCTTTTACAACACCATGCTACAATACAATCAGGGGAGTATTAAAAATTTACATATCAATATTTATATGGCAAGCTAGATATGTTTATGTTGATAATCCAAGCACTTGCGGATTGCAAACATGTTCATGAATTGACAATTTCACATGGACTATCTTCTGATAGATACACAACTTCCTGTGCTGTGCCTTGGAAAGAAGCCTCACTTCACCCTTTTGTAACACACAAGATACATGCAAAAAAGACATCTGATACATCCTTATCTGACAAAAAGTTACATGAAGATGTTCAATACCATTGCCTATTTCAGGAGATTGAGCAGACATTTGGGATATTTCCTAATATGCCCACACTCAAATGATATTTTTGAGTACATCATAACAGTCACTAATTATTCTTGGCTTTGATGTAACAAGATATGGGTGTTAAAGTAGTGCTATCACTGAATCAGGGGCTTTTAATTTTACTATGGCAGGCAGATATTTCACTGTCATAAATCACGGTTTTATTATGAATGTTCTTGTACTGAAATGACTAGAAACCTCTTTTAAGTACGCACACTAAACAATGAATGATAATCTCCCTGTTTGATAGGATCATTGACTCCTTTTTATTCCTTTACAAAACCACAAACCTGGGGCTACATGTTATAACATTCATATTGGTATAATCATGAGATATGATATTGAAGCAATTAGACTAGTCTTGAAGAGGATCAGATTGTCACACCTTATACACAAAAAGTTATTGACCCAAACCAACAATTTATAAGTTCAGTTGGTTGACTGGAATGAAAGTTCTTAAAAAGGCCCTTCATGCTAAAAACATAGATCAATTTGACAGTTTTGATTTAAACTCCACTCAAATTGGATGAAAAACGTCAATACTAGGAAATTTTGTTTCTCTATGATATGATACTATTGCATACTTCTAGCTTTAATATGCACCCTATACCACAACAGTATGAAAGGAAGGAAGTAATGGACACTGTCTGCAAATAGTGTACAAATAATGACATGTCTGTAGTTTTCTTTGATTGTTCATATGCACAAATTCATAACAGCCCCTAAATACATTACATCCAGGTTTGCCACGTTGCAATCAAAACACTTTCAAACTTGGTGCACAGAACACCAATACCACTTGGAAGTTAAAATTGGTTTGAAGCAGGAAGAAAAGCAGAAGGAATGAAATGTATCCTTGTCTCACAATGCAGCTCTGCAAACTAACTGAGTCATAAAGATGGTTGTAGGAGTTTCCTTTTCACAAAGCAGGTTGGGCGAGAATCAGGAAGGGTAGCAAAAAATTGCATGTACTTTAAAATGATGAATGATACCACTGTACCAAAATAAGACATGGGTACAAAGATGTTACAACAATCTCAGCATCTTATCATGATCTTCATCATATGGACAACAATAACGTTGTAAGTCATGAGAGGACCATGCCCTGTCCTCAATATCTTCTTGTCTGACCACCTAATGGCAATTGTGCAGCCTTTTTGAATTGTTCATTGCTTTCTCCCTGCATCTTAAAGGTTCAGATATGCACAATTTAGTAATGAATCATCTATTTTACAAGAGCATTATAGGGGGAGGGGAGAGAAAAGTGACTACCTTAAGAATTGACAAGTGAGGCTATTATCTAAATTATAATGTAAAAGTGCCATTACTCCAGCAACCAAACTCTAGTCTATAACATTCTTTGCGTTGTTTGTCGTCTATAGCTGTTCCTAGTCAAACCTTAATTTAAAAATATCTGAGGTCTATTACTATGAACTCCAAAGTGAAAATTGATCAATTTATGATAAAACTTGATCAAATATAGAATATCTGCATGTAATGATAAAGGTAGCATTGCATAGCTGGTAGCCATCATTATACATAAAAGTGTTCTTTTCAAATATCAGGCCCCAACATTATCCCACATATAGCATATGATAAAATTGGAAGGTGCTATAAATCAGGTGCCTATTCAATTTGTTACAAGTTGAAAAGTTCAATATTGTGCTTACTTACAAGAATGGATTCTGATTACTTGCTTAATGACTACCGTAAAGTGTAATATATAACTGTAATATATAAAGGCATTGTCCAAGCACACCACATCTATGTGCAATACCAAGATTTCATGGATGAGTATAGTTCTAAAATTAAAAACTGTGTCAATATCTTACCTCCATGGGATACCTAATGTTTAACAGCCCTCTATATTCCTAGGAAAAATAGAATGCTTTCCTTAGCTATTGTATAACACAATGAACTGGAACAAAAAGTTGATGGGAAAGGCCACTCTAGACAATGAAAAGGAAGACAGCCCATTCATCAAAGCCAGCTGCCTCTTATACCCATAAACCCACCATTAAACTTGAGTAATAAGTATCTTATTGGTCAAGTGTTTCCAGTCTCAGTTACATTTGCAACCAGTGGAAGGTACAAGAACAATTTCCAAAGGTTTATACACCTTATAGCACAGTCATGGGATCATTTTCTCTCACATCTCAGTTTACAGCTTCAAAGTATAATATAGATATTTATAAACATTACTCAACACGACTATCCAAAAGGTATAACAAGACTACTTACCAGTGCTTACATATAGAAATATACCCTATACACTGTTGGTGGGAAGGGTTTCACAATACAAGGCTCTATGTGTGCAGTTTGTTGCCTTGTACATAAGACTCCTGGCTGAATTAATATACAGTGAAACAGCTTTTACAACCACAAAGATCAAGTGGAAGAGCACACACCTTGGATATATGTGGCAACACAATATCCATTTCATTAGTATTCTATTAAAATTTACATTCTTAAAAATCAATCTTCAAACAACAACTTTTAGTTAGATTTACTTTGGGTTCTATTGGATAGTCCTACTATTAGATACAGAATATAAAATAAAGTCCTTGGTAAGGCTTTTGACA
>JAAAKL020017122.1:0-10745 GCA_010016065.2 Carybdea cf. marsupialis auct. non (Linnaeus, 1758) | reverse complement strand
TTTCCATTTTTTTTCTCTCCAATAAACACTACCCCCTCCCAAGGGTTTTTTTTCCTTCCCCCCCCCCCCCCCCCCGCACACACATTCTATGACAAGAATGTAAACGACTTAAGACTGCATTCACAGTGATAACTAAGATATGCAATAATTAGCCCTATAAAACGTCAGGATAGCAGTGAACTCGGCAACGATAGGTCTATTGTTAATAGCTTTGAAACTGCAATAAATCGTACAAGATTAATATACTAAACCATGACTAACACCGACTTACTTTTAAGCATCAGAAAGAAAAATAGCTAGGCTCTATTCTTATGGGCATAAAGAGCATGATGAGAGCAAAATCTGACATCAACAAGCGAAAAATTAACCAATCTTGACTCAGTTGCGTGAGGCCTCCAAGGCACCTGCATACACGTTCCTGCGAGTTGCAGTTTAGGGCTCATAGGCCTACCACTTCCACTGCCATATCGCATTGCGACAACAAGTAACACCATAATTATGAGCCTTGCCATCTGTATAAATTTGTTGGCATCCTTTAATTTGCCTGAAGTCTCCCAATCTACCAAAGCTTCTTCTTATAAATAAGTAGTTCTTGTATCACTTTCAGTACAGGAATGATATTCGCTAGCACTTCATCACCTGTAAACAACGACAGACAGCAGTATGCGGGACACAACATCCATGACTTTTCTTCATTTTGTCATCATCGGAAAAAAATTATCATTCGTCCAAGTGGTCTAGTAGTAAGACCGACGGCCTCGTCGTAGGGAAGACCTGTCCTCCCAGTGCCTTTTGTTTCCCAAAAGTCAAAAAAATAAAGTCCTTGCGTCACCAGGAGAATGCCTTATCCCAGTCACTGAAAACAAAAGGTACATTTACGCGGTTGGGAGGACGAGAGCCTCCCACATTCACATAAGAATTGAAAGTATGCGAGAATGAAGCATTGCATTTATATTTATGTCTCCTACAAGAAGCAAATAACCGTGAAATTTTAAATACCATAAACAAGACCGAGTTTTGGTCATGAAATCTAGCAGTGGGAGCAGAGGGTTTCTTCAAGATTGTATTTCAGCCACTGTAAAGATCTGATGAAGTAACCCATGATATTCCTTATGGGGTCATGATGCAGATGGTAAAGGAGTTTGTCAGTAATTGCAGGGGGGATGGTGGTCATCCTGCCCCTATGGAGGAGCCGCCGCTGATTTGCAGTTTCTCGATCAGAGACCCTGTTGAAAACAGACAAGAATGTTACAACTTCAGACCTGTTTTGCATGGAACATTTGATTGTTCCAGATTTATATCGATTCTGGAATGTCCTCTAGGAATGTATTAGTAAGTATGACGTACCGTTTTGTATGTAGCTATCAAACGATGCAGTAGTGTAGTTTGATCCATTGTGATGTACAAGTATATTTACATTGAAAATTATTGTTTTCATGTTGTATATTCAAGTCTCTTCTATTACGGTGATCTATCGATCCTCTACAGGTCCGATATTTAAACTTGCCTAAATAAACAATAAAACCGCCAAACAATCATAATTATGAATAGTGAGTAGTTGGGGCGTACAAAGTGGGGCTGCCTCACAAGTCGCACTCGCTTGTCAAGAAGAGTTTCGTACTCTCAAGATAAATATTCATCCAAGACGACTCAGACAACGGATTCCAGGTTTACGAAATCATGTGAAAGAGCATACGGTTCTTGAAGATCGTTATCAAACGTTGAATTAATAAAGAACAATTAGTACACAGTAAGAACGTATAATACAAAGAAAAGATGGGAACAGTAACAAACGGCGATAAGTATTACTAAAACTTTCCGATTGGAGATCTTTACAACTCTTGAGTGAAACTCTTACAAAACTGGTTAATCTTTATTTTGATTTCTCCATAGATTATAAAACACGTTATGAAACAGATTATGAGTTTTATAATCTCTGATCTCTCCTTTAAAACCTACGGAAAAGTTGGGGCTGAAACGCTCGCATTTCTTTGCATGCCTCGATGACACAAAGCACATCCCTTGATTTTGCCCCCGTTGAAACTCAAAGGAAAGGTCTTCCTGTGCAAACTATTAAGGAGAACTGAAGTGAAAAACTAAAAAGAATTCCCCCCACCCTCTCTTTAACAGATTTAAACTATGAGGGTAGGATTTTTTCATCATCGATAGATGGAAATTGTAATCATCTGTAATAATGAGTGATTACTAATATGATTAAAGCTGTCATCTTTTCAAGGAATAGATCTAAAATTTGCTCAGAGAACGATTGCGTGTAAAGTAATCTAAACACAAGCCTGTTCATGAGGCATTAGATACTGGATTAGAATCTGCACGGTGGTCATCTACCTCTCGCCCTACTCTAATCGTGCGATCATCTTCATGAGGTCGTATTTGTAAGGGTTGATTAACGTTAACTTTGTTGCTAAGCGTATCGAAGGACACAATTGGCAGAACAACAGAAGGATTAAACCTAGTCACGACCAGCATTAGGCTGTTTTCTTCTCTCAAACTCAAACTGCGAAGCTTCGGAAGACAGAATAGTGGTCATGATTGCCCTTCAAATACGGATAGAAAGCATTGAGTCGAAGAACAAGCGAGAAAATTTGTCGGATTTATTTAGAAGATGAGGAGTACATACAGGGATATCGATGTGTCCATACATAGCTTAATCTATAAGCGATCTTGTACCGAGTGGCAAGATGAAGGAGAACTTAAAAGGCTGGTCGATCAACGACAGAGTATTGTGCTGTTGTGAGAAATAACATGACTTTTGGCTTATTTCCATTGGCATCGGAGATATGTTTCTGGGCCTACAGACTTATCTATTGGGAGAGCAAGCGAGACAATTGCTAATCATTTGAGCACTTGCGTGAATTTTTGCCAACACGGAGGGGCCGAGGGGTTTGTTTCATGAGGTTGTTCCCAAAAACAGCGTGATCTTTTTTGCCGTGGCTAAGAAAGATTAGGCCTACCGAAATCGTGGCAGTGATTAGTTCTGCTACTTCCCTATTTTACTTGCTAGGAAGAAAATCTTCCGAAACTGTGTTTGTGTATGTTTGTAAACAGTTTTCATGTTTACTTTATTCCCGCTTTAGAATATTTTCATGCGATGTAAATGATATGTCTAGGATCACCGCAGCAGGTTGAGAACAAAAGAGCAAAATGTGGCAGGAGAGAGAGATGAAATGAGCCCCACTGGAAGATGATGCCTCGGTAAACGATTTTGGAAAAATTTAGTTAGCTTGCTTTCTTGAATTGACCCCTAACTTCGCATTACTTAAAGAATCAGTGTTAGATAGATAGGAGATTGCGCTTACAAAAATCAACGCGCCTGTAAGGAGGCCCGGTCCCTCAATGCTAAGAAAAAAGCATGTGTCTGACTGCCTATATCCATATCGTGGAAGTAAGTGAAAACTCGAAGCTGTATCCACTGGAAGGAATTAAATGTCTCTGGAACTTCCGCAGTACGGTCATGTCTGAACTTCCTTGCAATGAATGACGTCATTGGGCCCTACAAACTTTTTCGGCCCAGGGCCCCGCACCCTTCAAAACCGCCACTGTTTACACAACAGTTGAATTGTTTAACTCAGAAAACAGTTCCACTTTTCACAATATAACAGCACCGTAGGCTTAGTCAGTGGATCATATTTGATCCCATCATATCGCACTGGCCTGTTTCAGGAATCTTGTTAAGAGTGTCAAAAATAGAAACATTGCCTATCTCGCATCAACACTGATTTCCTACATAATTTTCGGGAAAGAAGATGCCTTCCAGAATTGTAATATAGTACGAATCCTAATGGACTCATATGAAAAGTGCTTCAGGCTAAGGATGAGTGGAGGCTTAAATCTTATGAAAACACCGGTGCCTGTAAGCAAAGTTCGTCTTTTTACAAGAAGTGGTGAAAGCCAAGTTCTAACTCGATCTGCAATAGGATATGATATAAATTGATCACTTAACTGGGCGATAGATAGTATACAATAACTTAACGTCACAGTAAACATTCGGAACCAAGAGGTCTAAACCAAGAGGTGATGCTCTGAGCTGGCCAGCCAAATGAATGAAGAGGTCTCTCTTTGATGATGAAACCTCAATTAAAGCTAGAGGACTGGTACCGAAATAGAGAAGAATTACCATGACGGTTGCTAAATTTCGTACTTTGAGGTTCAAAATCTCACAAACAGAAAGTCTGATTGAAATAACACAAACAGTTATGATATCAGCATGAAAAATTGTTTTATTCGAAGACAAACAACTAAATAACCTCGATATATTTCCTCTTTAGATATATAAATTGATCATTGCCCTATATATGGTATATACATGCTTTCATATGATATAGAAGTTATCAACCCAAGGGATATATGCTTTTCATGACAGTAACCTTGCAGGTACATTGTGAAATCTCGAAGGGGAGATTTGCGATATTAAGCTCGCGTCTGATTTTGAAAGAGACGAAAATGGGAAAATCAAAGCATCAAACAACCACTTCTTGGAAATCAACTTAGTACCTTACGCTGCTCTCTGTGGATAAACAAACACCCACCGTTACACAGAAGGCAACAAGAGGAATGAAAACAATCTACCATCGATAGATGACTGTTGATGTTCTGTCGTATTTGTCTTTATGTCCCCTCCCCTCCTGTTTAAAAATAACCTCTCTATACTGACGACAATATGGCATCCAGCCTTCTTAAAAATGAACATGGACATATTTAAAGGGGGAACACCGATCCTGCGTGATCTCCCCCATCAACGGGGAAACATACCAAGTAATTATGTTCCTACCTCCTTTTCTCCATGTTGTTTATGGATTCGAAAAGAAATGTGGATTCTATGTGAATCGGGGAAACGATGACAAGACAAAACAAATTGTCTTTTGGTGATATTCACTATCAACCCACTATCAATTTACTAACAAAACGATTGTCACGCATGCAAAACTCTCAATAAGGATATCCATCACATAGATTCCCCTTCCTTGGTGAGAATAGTATTTTTGTTGACCAATCTACGATTTCTCCTTTCCCTTTTTTCATGTGTAATTAGCAAAGCAGGGACTTCCCCATGACATCACATGGTCAGGTCTGAGCAAGTCTGGGAAAGTCCTGTTTGAGCCAGGCAGATAATTTTAGCAGCACGACAAAAAGTTGCACGCTACAAATAAACACAGAGAAAATAGAAGCACACAGCATGAGTGTTTCACTATTGCGTAAGAAAGCTTCAAAGCAAGGCGTCTTGTCTGACACCAGCAGGGAAAAGGAAAAGGATGTTAAGAACACGAGATAGAACGAATAACGTAAAATGGAAGATAAAGAAGTAATGATTGAAAATATCACTCGCAGTGTTTCAGTTTTATCTTTCATAAAGAAGCAGATACGTCATGATTCGGTCAAGTGGTTGTCCCATGTCAGATGGTAGTCTCTGGATGTTTGAAAATCCGCTAGGGGACTCTCTTGCGTAAGAGAGTCAGAACACGACACATTTGGGTACTTTCTATATGGTGATGTTGGAGCAAATACTTCATACTGCTTTTCTAGTTATTTTATCGTTTTACGTATAATAGATGTCCAAAAGAAGCCCTATTATATAGCGGAAATTATTTTGGACGTCGGTGGTTTACCCCTCGGCCCTTCAAATGCATGAGATTTCTTATGAGTAGTTCATCCCTTGTTCCGGACAGTACCATAGACATTCTCAGCGGCTTTATTACCGCTAAAGTATGCTCTGGATTTGCATATATCAGATAAGTTGATCAGCTTAATCCATCTTGATGATTTCTCTCGCCTCTGTGAGTTCATGTCTCCCTTGGGGGAACCACTCTGCTTTTCTTTTTTCTTTTTTTTTACATTGAGAGATTGCTAAACGATCACAAGTTTTATTATCTGCATGGCAATGTACTCAAAAACCCGCCTAATTACGGATCTGTTGCGCTAAGTTATGATGCGGAGAGGCAGGTGGTATTTGTAAGGGGGTATTCATATCGGACCCGAATTCCTGGGTTGAGTAAGCCTATAGATCAGTTCAGACAATCAAAATATGACATAGCGCACCAATTTTTTATGGCAAGTTCGTGGGTGTTCGGAACCGAGGAGGAGACCACTGAAAGAAACGTTCAAGGTTACCGTTGATACAAAGGGTGTCCAGAAAAGTGGACTAGATTTGAGCTACCTTTCACCTCCGCCCTGCTGCCCCTTGCTGCCCTCGTAATTCTTAAAAAAACCCCATCTCTAATAAGAAGTGACCCGATACAAAGTAAACTTAAAAAGTAATGAATAGCCTTGCCGATTAATGAGGGCAAGTCCCTACTCTGGCATTCAAAGAAAGATGTTTGAAACACAAGAGTTGATGTACATTACTCCCACGCTTGGTGCCGCGAGAAACTCGACTTGATCACCGTGGACCAAAAATGAAGTAATAACAACAATGTTCAAATCCCCACAAAGGAGTGCGATGATGGAATTGCTTAATTGTTTTGCTGCGATTAGAAATCCCTGTGATCATAAATGCAACCTCGTCGTCAAAAGAATCACCTGATTTTAGGGAATCCCCATCTCCAGGTTAAATAGGTTTTTATCGCCAACGCTCTTGATAATACAGCGAAAAGGACACAGTGTTCGATCAAATTCTCTGTAACAGCAAGTACTGTTGGATTGAATGACTTTCTAAGTGAAGGTGTCAGATGACTGTTTTCAAATGTGTTGGTATTTTATGAGGTACTCCTGTCGTGCGTGAGGTTCTCCTCTTTTGTTACACTCGACGACTTCTCTTTTGGCTCTGAAGCGATTCAGCGATGGCTGACATGTCGTTTACATGACAATCGATGCAGCACAAAAGCAATTCCAGGTCGTAAATAGAACCTTCTAGTTTGCAGTTGTCGTGCTCGAAGCAAAGTATTGACACAGCAAGTGCTAAATCGGTAGATTTATGTTTTTATCAGGTGGAAGGAGCATGTGATCGAAGATTTATAGCGCGTCTACTTTTCAGATTGGTTCTTCCAGTTGGAATTGTACAGGGTTGAAGTTTCGGGATCGAGTGATTTTGGTATATTTTGCTAAGCACTTGATTTGGACGAGTTGTGAATAGTTGAGTTCAATCATGGGACGTATAAGTAACTTCGAGATCGCCATCGTTGGCACCAAGAAAAGCTACTTTCACCCAGGAGAAGAAATGAAAGGACACATATCCTTTTCTGTGCATGGATCTATTAAAGTTGCCAAGATCTCAGTTCATCTGAAGGGACTTGCATATTGTGGATGGGCCGAGAAGCAGGGCCACATGATGCAGAATTACACGAAGAAGAAGGAGCTAATCCAGCAGGAGATAGTACTGTGTGGAGGCACATCGAAGACTGATCATGCCAATGACATCTCTTTGAAACCAGGAAGTCATTCTTTTGCATTTCGATTTGTTTTGCCTCGTGAATTATCTACTAATTTTAAAAGTAGGATTGGCTTTATCAAATACTGCATTAAGGCATACATTGACCGACCATGGAGGCCAACGTTAAAGCGAAGGTTGCCCTTTACTGTAGTTGAGCCGATTGAGTTGGAAAAAGCAAGGAAACTTTTGTACGGAGTGGAAAGTCAAATGAAAGAGGTAAGTTTGCATGCTTGTTATGATTGTACAATTTTGTCCTGAAAGGAACGATTGTCAGGGAGCGGAACAGCTGATCGAGGTTTGCATGTCAAGTGTTTGGAGAACGTAATATCGTACGATTCTTGAGAGGCCTTAATTGTTAAACAACATCTGCAGCAAGGCAAAGATTTACTCGTTTCTACACAAAGACTTTGACATGCAATGATTACTGGTCGAGTTAGTTTTTACAGTGACTTTTGTATAGGGCAAGATAAATTAATGTCAATTGAACAAAGGATAGAACTAGAAAGATAAGTAGGGACTACCCCTTCACGGCGACATGTCATGTTACTGTTAGGCTATGTATGAGTGCTCATGCAATCCCCACTGTAAAGCCACCAATTTGTAATCCACTTTTAAAGCCTCTTCACTGGTTTTGGTCATGGTCGATGGCGGGCCTCCCTCAGCTTTACGGTATCTTAATCAATTTCAGAGTACAGCTTATCAACATAGTGGTGAGTTCGTAAAGTAGCTAGAAACAGCTGATCTGCTGAATAAAACCTGTTCTTAGCGAGTTGTTTCGGCCGTAAACAAAGTCAATGAGCGACGGAACATCCTAATCAACTAGGTCTCCACCAAGTCTTTTCAGATGACAAAAAGCAAGACATAACAAGCATTCACATTAAACATCACTGTCTTTCACCGATTCAGGCTATTGTTATGTTTGAAAAAGCAAAGAAAGAACATCGTGACGATTTCTATAGAACTTCGTGTTCGATTAGAGTAGAACCTGATTCCAATTTGTCATTTTATATTGCTTTCGTTTTTTGAAGACTTCAGTAATGTGAAAATGTACCTGCCAGCAAAGCATGTTTGTCGACCGAACCTGCCATGATTGCACTTTTTCAAGTGAGTTGCTTGCAAGGCAGACTGACTGTTACACGCAAAGGGCCAAAAAATTGTTCTTAATCTTGGAATGTTAGCGATGACAGACAATCAGGGTAGCTGAAGCAAGTGAGTTCTTAGAAGAATTAGGTCGTCATTAGTGAAGTCGTTTACGTAAGTGATATCGGATGCCTCGGGCCCCGTCCACTTAAGTCAAGTCAATAAACGATTGGCCTGCTTCATAGGATATTGAGGATGTCAAAGGACAATGGCTTACAAGGGTTGTAGTTGAGCCGGACTTAAAGATCAACGATGTTATCCCACCCCACGGACAAATTGCTCACCAACGCCGAAAATATAAGTTGATTTCGATATTTATACATATAGAGGGGATCGAAATCAACAAAATGCGGACGTAGAAGGTTGATTTCAGTGTGTTTGTCTTTGTGCTCCCGAACGTTAGGGACACCCAGAGCTGTTAAGCGCAAGAGAGTGATATTTCTTTATCATTCACAATGGATGCAAGTTTTTAATAAGCCTTTTCTCTTCTTTGCTGAGATGAAATTGTTCCTGATATTTAGTAGCTCGTCAGTCCCAGTTTAACAGTAGGAGGTGAACCCGTGTACGAATGTATGCTGCGACTCACAGTGCAAGCTAAAATAAGCTAGTAAAGCAAGGATAGAATGAAAAGGAAAGGTCAGTTTGTCTCGAGATCTCAATGATTACTCTCACCCCTTCCATCCTCTCCCCACCCCACTCACCCCCCACTCACCCCATCTCGAGAGCTTGTGTCTGCCCAAGGGATGCTTCTCTCCTTTTCAAGAGGAACGATGAGAGATCATCACAAGATAGCCCTTAAAGTCACGTTGACACTGAAAATAGAATATTTGATAAGATATTCACTTCTGAAAATGCTTAAGTATGTTTCTGTCATTGACCTGGTTCTGCTGTGCACTTGGTAGGATGCTGTTGCAAACAAACATGTTTTTATCCCCCACAAATCCATTAGGGGGCGGTCAAGTTTGATATGGCGCTGAGCCTGATATTGGTTGTATCCTATTTTTGTCAAACAGGGCGATCTAAATGTTGCGAAACAATCACATCCAGAAAAACAGGATGTGAACACATTTTTTTGTTGGAGTAGTGTCATAAATAGGATGATGTATGTTTCAACGCCCCTTTTGTTTTACGAGGGAGGTGAAAGTTCCTCCTGTTGTAAGTCACGCAGCCTTTTCCTTTCCCAAAGCAGTAGTTCTTAGAGGCCCTGGGCCAAGGTAGTGAATGTGGGACGATCATGAAATATGGGGTGGGGGTGGGGGGTGGCAAGAATACATGAAATCAGATATTGCCTCTTTTATTAAAGCTCTTAATTGTTATAGTTTCAAGTGATAACATAACAGATAAAATTTCACCTTCTTCACCTTCTCCATGAGGAGGGAAAGTGATGACGTCATAGACCAAACGTTTTTCAAATATAACGATTTGACTAACGAAGTGATGCCACAATTTACCTCTAGTGTCTATACCTCCATTGGTCCTAATTGAAGCCTGTGATAATAGTCCATAATTGTAGGCTATGATAAACTGTTCTGTTAAAGTTGATTAAAATTATTAAAATTTGATCTCTTTACCTTGAAAAAGCCTAGTGATGTGATTTCTTATCAAACTTGGTTGTGTCTGCCTGGTCCATAATGTTACAAAGTAGATTTATTAATTTATTGAGACATATCACTCTGCTGCAAAGCAAGTGCAGGAAACTAACAAGCTATGAAGCGTTTGATAATAAAAATTGGGCCGAAATCATTAAAATTGTGCTGTCACACCTTCCCTATCCATGGTACATGTATGTACATCGAAATACCTGCATCAAATCAGTGATTGTTAGTCATCTGAAGGAGCATATTATTATACCTAAACATATATACAACAACTATATACAACTATAGGGTATATAGAGTGCTTCGAATACGTTATTTCCATTATTATCGCCCCCCCCTCCCCAGTGTGTGCCAAAGCCTCCTTTGGGGCTTCCTATTTGTTCATCACGATGTTTCTCAAAGTATTGTTTGGTAATTTAAAGGGGTTCGATTAATAACATGTCTTAATAACTCATGACCATGGTTCAGATAGGGGCACCTGCCCCCTAAAAAGTTTCTTTGGGGTCTAATCAGGGCGATCTAAATAACAGGCCTGGACAACATGCTGCTGGAGGCCACGACTGGAGGCCATTGTGAAAAATGTAGATTGGCTGTGGATAACTGGTACTTTTATCATGATAATA
>JAAAKL020017121.1:0-10745 GCA_010016065.2 Carybdea cf. marsupialis auct. non (Linnaeus, 1758) | reverse complement strand
ATCGCTAATTCTCATTTACTATTCATTTACTGCTACCACCACTGCTACTACTATCAATACTGCTCATTTATTGCTACAACTACTGCTTATTAACTGCTACCGCTACTGTTCATTCACTGCTATCGCTAATTCTCATTTACTGCTATCGCTACTGCTCATTTATTGCTATCGCTAATTCTCATTTACTATTCATTTACTGCTACCACCACTGCTACTACTATCAATACTGCTCATTTATTGCTACCGCTACTGCTCATTTATTGCTATCGCTAATTCTCATTTATTGCTATCGCTATGTCTTGGACACAACTAGGGAACAGTCTACTACTATAGTTCCAGTCCGCAAAATATTTGAACACATTTCAAAATAAAATGTAAGAAGATTACCTTTAAATATTAAGGAACGAAGAATATAATATTTATGTCTTCTGTAGTTTTGTAGTTGTCATGGGAACCAAATAACTGCCATAAAATTAGGAAGAAGTAGTATTTAATAACTCTTCTAATTTCTTTCATTGATTTACACATTTCTAAGGGTATCGTTTTGGGAAAAGGGCAAATATGGCCTTATGCTGTTATCCAAGGCAATAAAAATTAGAGGTGCTCTTACCTGAAATAGATTTAACATATATGTGTCAACTAACCAAGCCCAATATTTCCGTTGTTCATACTGAACATGCTCATCTCTTCCCCATTTTCAAATAGATAAATATATAATAAAGCTGAACGTGTTCATCTAAACATTCGTAAACAGATATTCATACAACCAGCACTTAAATGCATAGCAAGCTAAAGCAAGACATATTTATATCAGAAATTGTACTCTGAAGTAGCAAGGATGGATGGCTAGGGGAGTTGTGATTTTGAAACGCTACCGTCAATCATAGAGTTGGAGCCCCGGAACTTTGCAGCAAATAAAAATTATAGATGGGCGATTAATCGAGTGGGACTTATTCTAACATCGAGGTAAAATCAGAATTCAATATTCAACAGTTTTATGATAGTAAATTTATTTGCTAATTGATCATCACCGTGGAGACCTATTTGAGGGTGTGGCTTGAATGCCAACGTTAGATTTTTCATGGCGGATTATTCCAGCTGGGCTTAGTCGAGGATCGGAGTTAAAGCAAGGACTTTCGATAATAGAGATTAACACCTTCCGCTTTTCTATTGTTGGCACTAGGGCGGTGCTTAAACATACAGGGATTTTGTTGGAAGGTAGTTGACTTTAAGATCTCGTGCCTTTACTGACATCACCAACAAACTTTGGCAAGTTGAATATTTATTGGACCATGGTGAATCTCAGTGTGATAGCTTTTACGATAAGACCATTAGTATCTCTTTGTACTGTAAACAACGCGTAAAGCAAATATTGAAAACTAAGGAATGTAATTTGTGGTGCACCAGTGGACTTTTAAAGATGGCTCACAAACAATGTATGACGTCATCTATTACGCAATAATATCCTCCATTTTTTTATGATTGAGAAGATTTGACATGTAATAATGTCACGAATTTGCTTGTATCACGTGATGTGCAAAAGAAAAAGATAGTTGAAAGCAGTTAAGAAGATGAAGTAGAAGTAGAAAAATGGGAAGAAATAAACGATGTCAAGGAGGAAGGACAAGAAGGACCAGAAGAAATAAAAAAAGGAGAAGAAGGAATAGAAAAGAAGAAGAAAGCAGGAGTAGAAAAAGATTAGAAGAATATAAGGAAGAGAAAGGAAAGAGAAAAGGGGAAGAGATAGAATAGAAATTGAAGAAGAAGATCAAATACAGTATGACGAGAAAGAAGGGGTAAGAAGGAGATGAAGACGAAAGAAAAAATAAAAAATTATACAGACAGAAGAGTAACTAAATGAGGAGGATGAAGAAACTTGAAGAGAGCAAGAAGGAGAGAAAAAACGGGATGAAAAGGAGAACACAATTGGAAACATCAATGAAAGGGATAAATCATAAGTCAAACGAGGAAATAATCTTGTTCTATTTCCAGGAAGTTGGCAAAAATAATACGTGAAACTACGGAGCATCATTTAATACAATGCAGTTTCTAACTTTCGCTTCCTTTGATAGTGGATAATGGAAACATATATTGACGACCATTTTTAGGCATGGCATAAAAACGGTAGAAAGTAGAGAATCATACAGTCATGCAGTATATGCTACATAAGAATACGGTCTCTTTGTTTGTTTATTCTCCCTCAGAATGAAACGAGGGCCTGTTTATGTTGTCTGCTACGAACCACTCCTCATCTTATAGTAACAAAATAACATTTTGTGAAAAAGAAAGATAATGGATGTGTTCTGTGGCACAGCAATATTCCAGCATAGGGGTTGAGAACATGCCTTTAGTAAATACAACAACTCACACGTGAGGCAGCAATGGGTAACTGGCCGAAAAGAAGCTGCAACTATATTCAATTCTAGGAATGAACTTCTAGACACTTCAATCACAAGATTACGCATATAAAAGCTACTAAGTCTTGGGCACTATATCTCTACATGTGCAACATTGCAAGCAATTCACCTCGAGCTAGTAAAGGATCTGCCACTTTTTTTCTACATGGCCTTTAAAGGGATAGCATCATACGATGGTTGGCCATCTGCAATAAATAGCGGCCATGATGCATTGATTCTACACAACATTAAACCTTCGTCAAGCTAATATCCTCGAATGTTGTATTCATCTCGTCAAAACAGCAATTAAGTAGCAATTCGGAAAGAGCAACTATCATGGAATCAGATCTCAATCACTGATATCTAAAGAAGACTGGATCGAGTTTCCCATTGTTTCCAACAGCAGAAAAATGTAGTCCCCGAGTACTGGTCTTATCAGTTAAAGCAGAAAGGCATCCCATGTTTCGTAACATTGTTTGTAAGCTTCCTTTCATGAGGACTGAAATGGCGTCTAGTGATAGATCTCAATTTGAGACGGAAGATGCACGACCCAGTGTTTTCCAGATCAGTCATCTCAACACTATTTGCAGAAGTGAGATCAAGGATCAAGTCCGTACCATTGAGCTACACATCAAATGACATGAATGATCTCAAACTATCAACTGGGTCGTTATGTAGTCGAAGTGCCAAAAGTGGAATGCAGGGGAAGCTTGGGGTACAGAACGAGACACTATTTCGTCGTGGTGTTTTATTTTGAAAGAGGTTTGTCAAGGATTACTTCCTTTTCTCATGAGACAAAACAAGTATTAGGAAATGGAATCCAAATCGGTATTGCATTGCATTATTCTATTGATAAATAGGAATTTACCTCGTAAAACCTGAACCTTGGCATGACGTTTCTTTCCAGTATCATATGGAATTAGTTTAAGACATCCACAATAGAATACAAACGATCTGTACAGATAGGTTGTCGTATGGAGAGACGAACATTGCTTTCTTTACCGCCCCTGCAGTGCGATAATGTGCCAAGCCATGTTCTCACTAGAAGGTAAAATTGCTTTGAAATAGGTAGTTCTTCAAATTCATCGCCTAATAGAGATCGAGATCAGATTTGAAAAGACTCTAGAGATTACAAAATATTTCACTGGAGAGAAACCTAGCTCACTTGGTGAAGCAGACGCCGAGAATGCGAGGGTCGCAGGTTCGTTTCCCAACATTTACACACTTTCTATCCCACTAGCATCTTTTAGAATTCGATTATTTCAAATCCTGCCTTCTCGATGAGAGATTGAATTATAAAAACTCATACAAAATCGATCAGGAAAGAGTTTAATAGTATTGTTACAGTACAGAAAATTATTTAAATCCAAATGAATGGGAAATCGTAGTGTCTCTTCTTTTTATTCTGTTTTATACATTTTGTTGAAGCTGATATGAGCAGCTTTTGTTACTGTTGTACATATTCAAAGTAGATCTGACAGACACGAGGTGTTAGCAAATTACACCCTACCCTTGTTTCACTTCATCATCACTTGACAATGGTGTGGAAACATCCTATTAATTTGCAAAACTCTAACCATTAAATACGCAATTAGCTTTACTTTCGAATTTATTTTCCCTATTGCCAACAACGGAGTACGAGAGTGTTAATACCACATATCACTGTCTCTCTTATTAACGTGCACTTTAGAGATGATAACACTCTTTCCATTTCTCTAATTTCTTGTTTACAGTATTTTAAAAATTTGCATTTATATCCTATCATGTCATTTGCTTTGACTCGGCTAATTACTGCTTGCTATGAGAGAAGAATTCCTTAAATCGCCTGATAATAAAAATTAATGGAAACGGGGAATGATGCCATGAACGTTTTAGGATTCCTTTACAATCGCATTGTGTCAAGTAACGAGAGGGATAAATTTAAAAAGAGGGGAATAAAAGGAAACTAAGAAGTCTTGGTTTTTTTAAGTTAGTACAACAATCATTAGGGATTTGGGTAAATACACTTTAATCTGGTTAGAATCGCTTGCACTTCAAACTTTAAGCACGAGATGAGTGCTATTTTAAAGCTATATCTAAAGATTTATAACGCCTAAGAGAGTGTAAGGTATGAGTAACAAGATTATCTCCTCCTTCTTGAAATTAATTTCCTCCTAATTCAGGAAAGACAGAGTGGATTAACCCAAGAATCTCGTTAAAGAATGACTGATACCACGATAGTGACAATAGTGCCAATACTGCATTTATTCAAGACAACGTTACCATGACACGGATTACCATTTAAAGGATGAAGAGGTCTTATGTATCACTAAAGGAACTCTTCTGACTCCCAGCGAATCCAGCTGGTTGTCTTTCTAAGTATCCAAGTGGTTTGTCTGTCTCGTCGCACCTCGACTAGGCAGGTAAAGTTTGTTTACAGACACGCATATTCAGTCTGCTTTTATAAGTAAACTGCAACAATAATGTCAATCGATGTAACAATTGGTTAGCTACCAATTGCCTTTATGGCATTCTGATATGAGGCTTTAGTCGGGCTGCAAGTTAATTATGGAAAACCAGTAAAGTAGTTTTCTTTTTTCGGCCATCTTCATCAGTTGTGTAAAGTTAGTATGATAAGGAGATTTGTCTAAGGTAATCCCATCATACCCAAGGACAAAATAATAAACTCTTGAAACCTTTAAAGAAAGGTAAACAAACTAACCGAGGGAAGCAAAGAAGAACTTGGAATTACAGTGGAACTTAGAAGAGGTGATCTACGCCATCCTTTGGTCCTAGCAGACAAAACTTTTCAAACAATATTGCAGCTATTGAAGACGAAATTGATAAAGCGCAGGAAATTCTTACCTGCCCACAATCTCATGGCAGCAAAATAAGGATCATCTTAAAGGGATGAGGATTATAATATTGCGTTTTAATGAAAAAGAAAATAGAAGGATCAAGGCAAAGAGAAAAGAAATGTTGCCAATTTTGAACAATTTTAAGTACCTCGAAGAATGAATTGATGATATATAAAAATGGTTTTGAAGTAATAATGGCTCAAACTTGATTGGTATGAAACAATGATTTAAGAAGATATAATAAAGAAAATATTGGCGAATTAAACTAAGTGGGTAAGAAGTTTGTAAGGATCTGGACGTTGAGAATGAAATGAATAAAGTAAAATAATATAACATAAAAAGCCAATGCGACATATGTAGTCACAAAATTAAGTGTGGAGGGATGGGAGGGGTCAATAAAAACGGTATAAAAGTATTAGAAGGTGGGCTATGAAGAAAGCATTTGGTGGAAGAAGAGCTAGAGAGAGGTCAAGAGAGGATTGGAGTGATCCCATCATAATGACAGAAGGTTTTTATTACGCAATATTATTAAGTATGTATCGAACCATGATCAAACTCCGTCTTAGATCTCAGAAGTACGTTATGACGAAGAAAATTGCTTGTATATTTTTTGTAGATAATCTGTAGCTCCCCCAGAGTCACCATGGTTGGAGAAGGGCAATAATTACATGTTACAATAGGATGCAAGGTTAGATTCAGGTACAGAGAGACAGAAAATGCTAACAATACCCAACATGCCATTCATAAAATAAGCTTAAGATGTCTCATTTGCTCCATGGTTTATGACGAAGCCAGGTTTGCATATGTAAATGTTTGCCGATGAAAACGTTTTGCCCTTGTTGTGCTTACTAGTCATCATTGGAAGGATTCTAGAACTTGTGATTCGTGAATGTAGGTAAATAACATAATGCCACCATGGTTAGAAGACCTGAAGTCAAGAGATGAAGCCAAGAAGATACATTCCATAATGTGCTAAATATCGATGCCTCAAATTGGACTACAATTTTGTGGAGGGCAGAGTGAAGGAAACCGGAGTACATTTCTCCAACCAGGAAAGATATAAACATCTAAGACGTTCTTTACTTAGAAAGAATACAGTACGCCTACCATTCGCAAACAACTTGTCGAGGACAACCTATGTTTACTGACCACCAAATGGCGAGAGGAAACACTTGTCACTATGGGAAATGTAAGCTTTGTAGGAGCTGGACAGCTTCGAATGAATGGGGTGCACATCAGAAAACCATAACGTTCTTGGTTGTATGGGAAGAAAGGGAATTTGACGTCATCAATATATCAACTGCTTGTGGTTCCAGTTATGATCACAGTGATGGGCTTACAATGCACGATAAGAAAAGTGAAGGAGGGCTGTCACCACAAAATTGAGCATTTCATGTAAGCGAATCAAAGAATCTCAGCACCTTGATTGAACACACTAATACAAGGGGTAAAATGAACATAAGTTTCCGTTGGCCCATGGTCTTTTTTTTAATTGTATATGTCTCTATAGATGTTAAAGATTTCATGTCTTTTACTTAGAAGGTATTAAGTTTGGCTATCTATACCCCACGGCTATCAATAACAGTGTTGTTCTCTGCAATATCTGGGTGGATCCCAGCAGAACACGTTGTAGAAAGCGGGTCAATTAGAGTATTATACCTCGATCCTCGAAAGGCTAAGGAAGCTACTTCTTTTTCATCTATCGTATCTACTCTTATTTATTTATCTGTAGCTTTGATGACTTTCAGTGTGAGGTTAAATGTGTTCTTCTGGAAGATAGAAAATAAGGAAGATGTGCCTTTGCCAATAAACGAGAAATTTTGCCATGTGACTTGTATGGTTTGGCTACGTGGAATTCAAGGTTGATTTTAATGGACATCGCTGTAAATATACAGGTTAGTTTACTACGAATACAAATTTAACCTATTGGTCCAATATTTTGTAGAAATGGTGCCCGGGAGGGATTCTCTATGACGCGAACAGCTTTTCCTAGAAATCTACTAGACAAAGAGAGAATTTATCAATAAGGGTTATTTCACTCAGTTGAGGAACCCCTTCCTAGACCACCTTCTCCTCTCTTGGGCCACCATTTGACAGGTGTTACCCATTTGGTGTGTGAGGTCATCCCTTCACTCGGTTTTGTTCGCCCTCTTGGCTTTCTGTATTGACGAGGAGTCCGTTCTGTTGACCTGATGGTCCATCTGTTAACGTCTAATCTGGCCACGTGTCCTTCCCATCTGTATGTTGAGGTCTTGATTGTAACATTAACATCTACCACTCCTATTTGTTGGCGGATCCAGTTGTTCATCTTTCTATCCCTTAGTGCGTTTCCGAGGATAATACGCTGCCTATGATTCACCGCCAGAAGTTTACTTTGCCTTGATGTTTAGTCCCAGTTCCTATATCCGTATGTCATCACCGTCAGCACGTATTCATTTTCGAGTTTCCTATTGATCGTCTTACTTGCTTTGCAATTTTTCAGGGTGCTGTCCACCTTCCCAAAAGTTGCCTGACCTAACTCAGTCCTTCATTTCATCTCAATGAGGAGATCTTCAGAAATACTTTTGTTTTGTCCAGATGCATGTTGAGGCCAACTGATCTACTTCTGAGGTGGACATCGTTCAGAATTTTACTTAGTTACTCTGGCAGGTGTACTATTAGTACTGTCTCGTTAGCAAAGAGGAAATGAGAAAGGAGCTTAGCATCGATGTTGACTCTCTTTCTTCCCAGTTGATTTTTCCAATGACCACATCCTGGAGACATACTGCAAAGAATTTTGGCGAGATTTTATTACCTTGTCTTACTCCTCGTTCCAGCTTGATCAGGTTGCAGTCTTGATGTAGTGTTATAACTGAGGTAGCATGAATATACAAGTGCTGTAGCACAGTGATGTAAGCAAAGTCAATTCTTTGGTTTCCAAGGGCAATGAACAGTGGATCGAACTCTATACGTTCGAAAGCCTTTTTATAATCTTTAAAGGCAATGCACAGTGGGATATTGTATTCACTTGCTTTTCTGGAAGTGACGAATCATATGGATTTGGTCGACTGTGAAGAAATCTGGTCTAAAATCAGCTTGTTCTCTTGGCTCATAACTATCTGGTGTCCTGAACACACGTCTCAGCAGGACCTGGGAGGTAGCTCGATTGGTAGTTCTTCATATCTGTTAGTTATCAATGAAGACTAATGATGAACTGTTCAAACGGTCTAGGACCATTCCACTTGAGAGGTAGTTCTTAAACAGATTCGTTAACATGTTGATAGTATATTCTCCACCACTCTTACATATCTTCGCAGTAATACCATCTTCCACAGGAGCCCTGTTGCATTTCAGCTATTCAATCGATTTTTTCACTTCTGACAGGAGGATAGAAGGTGGCAGCTTGGTATTTTACTGGTATAAGTACTTGCAGTGTGTCCTGTTTGTCTAGTGGCATAGTGATTTATGAAAAATTCTTAGCACTTTTCAACAACTCAGTTCAGATTTCAGATGAGATGGCCGCTTTCTTTGACAGTAGAGATTTTGTTTTGACCGACTTTATACCATTGATGTCTCGTAGGACTTCACTATTTTCTGTTCATTGAAATATCTTGTGTCATCCTACGTCTGATGGTCTTACATAACTCAGTGTCTTCTATGTGCTGTGTGTTCATCCTTCATCTTTGCGTTTTCTCTGCTGCCGCTCCTCTCTCAGCTGCTTTGTAACTGTAGGGTGGTTTTCTTGTTTTGGTTCATGGAAGTCTGAAATATCCTGTGTCATCCTACGTTTGATGGTCTTACATAACTCAGAGTGCTCAATGTGCTGTCTGTTTATCCTTCATCTTTGCGTTTTCTTTTCATCTGTCGTAGCTCCTCTCGCAGCTGCTTTGAAACTGTAGGGTGGTTTTCTTGTTTTGATCGCTGGTCTTGTTCAGCTGCTTCCATTGCAGCCAAGCTGACATCTGATATTACTCTATAACAGTCTGTGTATAGATCTTCTAGCATTGCCAGTCCTTTAAATCTGTTAGATAGCAGAAGCTACTGTGATGATCTTTCTGATAGACATAAGTTAGTGTACTTCACCCTGTCCACCTTAGTGACAGACCTTAGTAAAAGACGCTTTTGCCATTCAGTGGTCACTCCCGATGCTGAATGTGTTGATGACTGAGACATCCGTCACAATTTGTGGTCTATATTTGAGGAAGAAGTCAATCTCATTCTTTGTGAGGCCATTTGGTGAGATCCAGTCAGCAGCGTCTGTTCGACCGTTTCTTGAAGAACATGTTCGCGATCTTCAGCTTGTGGTCTTTGGTGATGTTAACGAGGGCATCACCTCTGTTATTCTTTGTACCACAGCCATAGGGGCCATTGCTTTACTGAGAGGTATCTCCTTTTCCAACTCTGGCATTGAAGTCGCCCATTACAATGGTGTGACTGCTATTGCTGGAACAAAGAAGTATATTGACATCTTCATAGTCAATTTCTACTTCATCATCATCAGTATGCCTCGTAGAAAAGTACCCTTGGATGATATTAATACGGTATATGTTGTTAGCCCTGAATGTAAACTGTGTCACTCTTTCAGAGATGCACTTGAATGTCGTAGAATTTCCGTCAATATTCTTGTTGAGCATGAAACCAACCCTGCTGTTGGTAGAGATCCCTTCCCTTTATCAAAAGTGGTGTCCACTTCTGTTGAGTGTCCACATCATTCATCTTTTCGTCTGGTTTCACATACTCCTACAGCATCCAAATTGATCGCCTGTAACGATCAGTTCAGAGACACAGTAGACAGTGATCTTCTGTTGTACGTTACAATGTTGATCTTCAAATGTCCTGCTATCCGAACCCAGAGCTTCTTAGAACACCCTGCTGTGTCACCACGCCTCTCGCTGCCGGAAGTGATCGTTGGAGCATTGATGGGAAGCAAAGGCCATTGCCTGCCCATCATTTGGTTCAAATTAGTCTAGAGAGTTTGTGCCACGCTTGGCCTGAGTGCTGGCGAGGGTATTTGACCTATGCCTTGGAGGTGTGGTAGATGCCCGTTGGCTCACTTGGTCTTGTTATTAATCCTGCTGGCTTTCTAGCCACCCCTCTTAACAAGCAATCTTGGTATAGAGATGGGTTAATTACCAATCACCACACCATGAAATAGGTAGCACTGGCATTCATGGTAGCTGTAGCACTCTACTGGCTGAAATAAGCAGAGAGAAATAGTGCCTTTAACATTGAAATACATTCCGTTTGTACTTGTGTCTGTTACAGTTATTGCTGTCCGTATCCTGCCTTCTCTACATTTTTTGTTTGTGTAGTGAACGCTAGCTTAACTTTTAAACAACTCTAAACACTATTCTGAAAGGGCTATTTTCGCAACTGATTCTGCTCGGGGAAGGGTTTCCTGAAGTTGTGTATTTATGATAACTCAAGCTGGATCCTTCCTCCTCCTACCTCTTTACCTTTGAAAGTTGCCTGAGCCTGGCTTAGTTAGTAGAAGTGAAGAGTAAGACTCTGCTGTGATCTGTTTGTCAGGGTT
>JAAAKL020017119.1:0-10746 GCA_010016065.2 Carybdea cf. marsupialis auct. non (Linnaeus, 1758) | reverse complement strand
AAATGGAACACTCGACACTTGCCACATGAAAGGGGTGTCCAGTTCTGGTATTATTTGTTTTATAGACCTCTCCGCTTTGCAGCAGGGAGGTCTGACATGTAAGTACCCAAAATACTCGTTTTCAAACTTAACAATATTTTGAAACGGGGGTTAGGGAAACTTGCATATTTCAATGTACAAAGTTGTAGCAATCTTTCTGAGAAGTTTTTCTTCCAAAATGTACTCATAATATTGTTATTATAATTGAAGATTCTTTACTAATTCAGATGCCATGTTTTCAAAAACAATATATCTAAAAATATTTGAACATAACGTAAGTTTGTCATCAAATTGAAGCTCACTTTCACTTTTTAAACAAACTTTTGGCAAGTGAGTACTCCAAGACGAGGTACGAGGAAATATTTTCGATAGTTCTTGTAAGATTACCTACATTTACATTTACCCTCACTATAATATGATTCTTCTTCTTCTTCTTAGACTTTGGACTCTATTTCTTGTCCTTTGAACGCTGACAGATCTGTTTGGCTCATTGATTCTTAAATTTAAAAAAAATTTGCCTCGAAATCTGATAATTTAAGGAAGTCGTCATCTATCAATTCCTGAGTATTGCCCCTTACATACAACTCCTTCCGTGGGCCAGTTCATCTATAGGTTTTTGTGAGTGATTATATGAAATGGGAATAATTCAGCGTGTTTTTAGAACTTTATGTATTCCAGCTTCTTCATGCAGAGATCTGTAATTCTGCAAAGCTGTAATTCTCAAGTGATCGTGTGTTTACGTGTGTATGTTCGAAAGTTCTATGTCCAGCAATCTTATACAAAAAATGGTTGCTGTTTTGATAACCGCAAGTTTAGTACATCTTGCTGGGGAAATGTCATTAACTGAGTTTGTACGAATTTACGATAGTTTGTACGGTTTAGAAGAGCTGTTTTCTGTGTCACAGAAGTTCAAGATGTTATTATCTGGTTAAGCCCGTGAAAAGAACAGATTTGTCTCTAGTGTTTAATCCAATTGGAGATATGTTTTTGCAGTTTTGGGGGTCTGCGTTCATCTCTCCAAATATAGGGATTTCCAGAGAATCATGAATTGAGTATCTGCAATATTTGAGGACAATTTCTCGAAAAAATTATTTTACTTGGAGGTCACTAAACAATGCCTGTAAGAATTGACTTCGATTTTATAGTTAACGTTAAGAGTCATTACCACCAATTGACCATATAATTAAATACAGTGGAACAAAGTTAAACAATTTTTGTGCATTTTGCTTTAGCTCTGTATGAATCTGCTGGGATCATATGGGTCAGAGTTACTAATTCAGCAATTAAGAACAGTTCGCGTTAAATTAACAATGTCTGACTCAAATAACAATCTCATTATACCGATGGAGTCCATGCCAACCACAAAATAGAGACCCTAAAATTTTTAAGTGACGCAAAGCAAGTCAGTAAAAATAGTAGCATCCCAATTTCCTCTCTCAGAGATGTGGGTCTTGGTGCAAGACATCGAGTGACAGAAAAAGATAGGGATGATATATTTTTACTATTGCAAGTTGTATTTATTTTCAATGCCTCCAATTAGTATCCCAAGGGTGACGAGGTATCTTCCTGGTTGCTTCTTTCCGGTTCTTGCCAGTGAATGCTTCATTGTGGAGTTCTTGTTACTTCTTTATTTGGATTCGTTACTGAGGGTCTAAAGGGCAATTTGGGTAGCTAGTTGGGCCAGTCTACCAAATAACTGTAATCTTTACCGACAACGAAGGAGTATATATTCCAGTCTACTCGCAACTCAAACATCGCTTCATGCCTCGTCATACTCTTCACAGCATCCGCAATCGTCTTACTTGCATTTAACTGAAGAGATGCTGAAGAGATTATCTGTGTCCACAGCTACCAAATCTTATCTGGCATTCTGTAGAAATAACTTTCGTCACTTATGGAATTGGTTCGTTCATTTGCTTTACCTTAAAAGTTAAAATAAATGAAAACGAGACGAGATGGTCGGCATTGTTGAATAGCTCTTTCAAACCTAGTAGGAATTAAGTTTCTTGACATCATTACAGAGTTGTCCAGTGATGTTTGCGCACTTTTAAATCGAAAGCTTACTTTCACTGCAATTTTGTAGAGATGACGTATTGATTGTTACTATTACAAAGAACGGGATGATGCGCATGAGCACTTTGGTATTCAATTAACACAGAGCAAATCTAATTGACGAGTTATTGAGGAATGGAAGCAACGCCTGTTACATCATGGTCCCAATGCCTCGGTCGTACTACCTGCTTACGACACGAGGAAGATCATATCCGTTGTCCTCACGAGTCCAGTGCAGCTGGATACGGAGACGCGACACCGATAATAATATACTCTAAACTGTACTATAGATAATGGAGTTCTTGAACACTACAAGATCCTTAAAGATGGCCCAGCATGATCGAATGAGCTTCTTGACTAATCGCGTAGGCTAGCACATGATGCAGAGGTTGATTATTGGACTAATGTATTAGTCCATGTAAACCTGCCGAGTTAGTGGTGGCTGCTGACATCAGCGACGAAAGATCATCATTTATAAGTCATGAGTCAGATAATAGACACGTGAGCAAAGAGAACAACATTCGGAACAAGATTAAAATCATACTTCAAGTCCAACAAATTCACAAAGAATCGAGGACGTTGGTTTTTCCTTTATTGATGCACTCATACACCTACTGGACACTCCAGGGCCATTTACATGCTATGCAACCAGGATTTCACTAAGATGCCAAGGGTCTCTAATCCCTCCTTATACGTTTGTAAGAGCTTCCATCCCTATTCGCATGCACTCGTATTCAAATACCCCTGGTCCATAAATTTTTAATGCCGTTGGCACTGTGCATCCAATTTGAACAGAACTTTGCATGAAAATGCACTGCGTCTTTGTCTCACCTCATCTCACCAAGATGAGTAATTGGGCTTGGCGCAATTTTTCTGTGACATTCTTCTCCTGAGAATGTTCATACGACGTATTAACCAGCAGCATCTGAAGATTTGTGTGTATGCGAAATATATTATCATAAGAATGCCATCTGGATCATGCAAAATGTTCAGTTCCCTTTAAGCATGTGTGGATAACCTCCCCGTGGGGGGCAAAGCTCCCCCATGCACACACGCATACCCATTTTGGGCGACCTCCTACCCCGTGCAGATGTATAATGCAAACGACGACGTTTCGCTTCAATTCCAGTCATTGGCACGGACTGACTTGTATCAAATACGCAGAAGTAGAAGAGGAGACAATAATAATGGTCACTAACCGATTGTAAATCTGACGTTCACCATCTCACGCCTGTTGTATTTACACATATATACTTTACAAAAATTAGGTGCCTCTTTCTTCGAACTTTCCCTAAAATAAATTCATAAATACAAGTTCAAATTGGTTGGAAAGTGAACGATTCCTTTAATTAGGGTGGGTGGTGTTCGTGTTTGGTATGAAAACATTCAATAAAAGCGGGAATGAATTCTCATTATAGTGGATTCAACGCACTTACTTGACAATTAAAAGGGATTGTAATTTCACAACACAACTGTCGAATATGAAGAGCTATAATTTTTGGACTGTTTGATTAGGATTGCTGAGAGAACCCGACGGAACTAGCCAAGGGAAGACACTGCAAGCGGCTCTCTTCCGTAACCATCGTCTAAAAGGGTACTTCTCCCTATGACATCGCATTGCATCGATGGCTGCTTAAACCCAAAGTCCTGGCCTCCAGTATATAAGCTCTTAATATTGTATTCTGGCACTCTAAACTTCACGTGCGCTGAAGCGTACGCAGCTCTAATCGTCATGCGCACTTCTAGATTTCCCAAGGGATATTATTGTAAGATAAAGGAAGGGGATCAACAAAGCTCTCCTCAAACATAAGAGCGATTCCTCTGCACCTACAAATATTTAACGATTTAAGGCATTTCACATGAAAACTAGTGGGATAGTAATGGAAGGCCAGCCACTTGTACCTGTGTACTTGTTACTAACTCTGAAATATACACAACATCTAGTAATAAAATACATCTGTTATCGTAGGAATAAAATGTAAAAACCATATATTACTTATGTATAAGATGTACACCAGTGGATCTTAACTACGAGCCCCTGAGGCAGAATTCTACGTACAAAGGGAGAAATGATACGGAGGTATGGGAAGGATTGTTGGATTTAGGGAATCAGGAGATGTAAAAACCTTAGTAAAGTAACTTACAGCTTACCTCTCGAGTGGCACTCGTTACCTAAAACAGTTATCGCAATGAAAATGGATTCATCAAAAAAGATTTCTGAGCAAAATATTTGTGCCCTTCTCTTTCATAACAAGCCTTTAAAAAGTAAGCAGGTGTGTTAAGTGCAGCTGTGCGCATGCTCCCATCTCGACGCTCCTTAAAATATATAATGAAAGCAAGATGCACACTTGCTTGATTTTTAATATCGGGAAAGAAAACCAAATAATATCACAAAGGTAGTAAATTCCATTAAGCACTTCCTTTTTGTAAGCAACATCTCATAACCAAAACGAGGCTGAAGTCTTTCCAAAAAAAGCCCTGAAGCAAATACTAAGCAACCGCCAAACCTGGAGTGGCTTTGCCCAGAAAATGACCAAAACAACGCAACACGAAAAACGGAAATCAAACATCAAAATGAAAAGAGGCTAAAAAGGACACATTTAAAACAACTAAAGCAGTTCGTTTGGCGCACCTGGCTACCTAAGAACACAATCATGCAAATTTCGCCTGTCCTTATACACAGTCAAAATGATGCAAGGACGTAACTAGCAAGCCTGTAAAAGAGGGCATCTTAAACCTCATTCCAATGTGTCTGTTGCTCATAGCAAAAAGCGTGTATAGAAATGTTTAAAAGTTTTGTGATCATTTTGTTGCTTGTTCTCAGTAAAAGTTGTAATAAACTTTCGGGGCGCCATAAAATTCTATAAAAACGTTAAGAGCAACTAATCTATTCTCTATTTGATGATGTGTAATGGTTGCGTGATGTAAAGGTACAAGAGAAACTTTTGACGACTAAAATACCAGTACTACAAAAAACAGACGCAACATCAACCTTCCGTCATAGATCAAAGTGAAATTATAGCTTTAACTCAATCTGAAATAAGTCCACTTAATAAAAAACACAAAAGGCCGTCTGCTTATAAAGTTTGGAACGAAGTGGGTTGCATATGGATTATTGAAATAATTGTGGGTTTATTTGAATGCTCTAAAATCAGTCCAAATCAAAGCAGAAAATAATGCTTCGTCTACACTCAAGTCTTTTTTATGGCCCACTCCATCAATTTATAGTCTTATATATCGTTAGCAATAGATACATAAAATGATATGAAGTGGCATCCACACGAAAGTAGAGAAAGAGAAATAAAAATAAGAGGATACTGAAGGGAGAAGAAGGGTTACAAGAAAACAGAGACAATAGATGTTCTTATCAAGGGACAAACTACGTCAGAAGCCCATGAGTATAATGCGTCATGGATACACCCTCATCCAATATTATTCATTATCCAATTCACCAAGGGGGGTAATAAGAGCAGTTGCTTCATCAAAGCTGCAGAAACTGCATATTTTGGTTTCAAAAATGACTAACAATGCTTACTCTAGAGTAAAATCTCATCTTGTACATCAACTAATTCTACTCTATTCAAACCTTATACATTCGTCAGCGCGTGACAAACGAGCAGCCTGTTATCAGCTACAGATATGTATCTACATTTAAGTACATCGAGAAGTAAACACGTTACAATACACCTACTAAATATAATAGTGCTAAGCACTAATCTTCCACATTACTGCATTGACTTGAAAATATAATCTGATAGTAGCATCTTGTTAGTATTTAACGAAGTTACAATCGCTCTGTTTACGTACATGTTGCTTAGGTAAAATTCTGAAACAGACTGGGGTGTAACTGGTGTTCTGCGAGTGAGCTGTCACACCTGTATTCAATTTTATTCTATTCTATTCTTATTTCATGATAAATATAGGGTTAAGAGGGACAGTTGCTGGAGACTAGGCACGACGTAAAGAAACCGAGGTTGGACTAAGTGGAGAGATCAGTGAAGACTATCAGTGGGTAACTAGCTGCCATGCACGTGTAGCCAATGGTACCTCTAGGTCTGAAATACAATTATTGATCAGAAAAGGGAAGGTGCTGGAATAAGAACATACTGAATGAATTTAGTTGTTACTGAGCGACATTGTAATCCGGTTCTTGAGGATGTTGAGGTGGGGCGTGTAGTAATACGCACTCTAAAAACATAGTTCCTAAAAGATGATTAGTTCGGAATTCTATTTAACTTGGTATGACTCCCTTCATTACTTTAACTCAAGAGTCTGACTTCAGGCCTCTCTACACTGCTTTTGCTCTTCCATCACACATTTTTGCATTACGAGCTGATATGCATTGTTTAATACATGCTCTTTCATGCTGCTTTTTGCTCTTCCATCCCATACTTATGCATTACGAGCTGATGTGCATTGCCGAATACAAGCTTTTCCACGCTGCTTTTTTGCTCTTCCATTCCATATTTTTGCATTACGAGTTGATATGCATTGCCGAATACATGCCCTTCCATGCTGCTTTTTGCTCTTCCATCCTATATTTTTGCATAACGACCTGATATGTACTGCCGAGCACACTTCCCTACTCGATGGGCGTGCAGGACCGAGTCTTCGTTGAACATTACTCATACTTTGGTAGAGCTATGCTGCCATGATTACCTGGGCGTGTGGTCATCCGCTGTTAAATTACCAGCTTGAAACTGCCTTAATGTAGCGGTACGACGATTGAGCTATTATTTACCTTTCCACTTCGAGAATATTTGTTTACTTTTCTTTAAAAAACCTTTCTTCTTTTTCTTTTGGCTTGGTCCAGCTTCCGCATCGCCACGTTTTCCTTTACTGGATCCTTGGCCATCCTAAGTAACAAAACGACAAATGCAGTCTAAACACAAAGTAACATAAATAGTCACGTTCAACGAAGATGGGGATTATCCTGTTACGTCAAACAGCTGCAACTGACTTCTCAATGTTTTGGTGCACTAAAATAGAATCTCTGTACTTCAAGAGCCCATTGCTTGAGCCTCTCTACTGTGTATCAAACAAAGCAGTATCTGAAATCGTCTAGAAACCTCGAAACATTGTTTACAATAACTTCGCCTTTTATCAAAGAATACGAATACGCAAAAATACCACCGACGCCGTCACCTGGGCTGTAGGGACCACACAGTCTATAGCCTTACCACTTTGACCACTTTTACGGCCGTTCCGGCACAAAGTCAGCCAACTACCTTTAATTCTGAACTTTTTAAAAATATCTACAGTGAAGTTTTAAGATAAATTTAGAAGTTCAACTATCATAGCTTCTTAAACAATGCTAGACAATGAAACAACTGGGATTGAGATAAGAGAATACGAGATCTACACAACTCCAGGCTGTCACTTTCCAAACTGAAGCAAGGGGGGGGGGGGACAGATGACAGCACCCTTATTTTTCCAGTCGCCTTAATCATCTCAAACGTTCATCACCAACCCAACCCCCTACTACACAACAATGCTACTCTTTCTTGATCCTGAAAGGAAACGATTCCAGCTAAACTATCCGATCAGAAACCCCTTCCACATGTAGTTTCCACATAGGTTTCATAACAAAGACGCATATTTACCTGCGAAATGAAAGATGCTGACGCTAGGATTGGAGGTTGCCACTCATGACATACATATATTGTGCACATTTTTAATCGTGCTGTTAACACGGCCGCAGCAAGGTAAAAATAGCAGGGGGAGGGAAAGTCATCGTATTTCGAAGAGTCAACTGACAATGAAAATAGATATCCATTAACCTTCAGGGAAAAAAGGAGACAGCTCTGTTGTAACCTCTCCTTTATGTTGCCTTCATCGTTATCCAAAATAATCCAAAAATCGATGTTTATTGACGGAATCAAGCTTGGTACCAGTTAACTTTAATAGAAACGCATCGAACTTGTTTTACGATTCTTTGATTACCACTCTTGTCTCCCAAATGAACGGGTATAAAAGGCTGATTTTGTCACAAGAGCCCTATTACATCCTTCTATCAATGTACATTAAGACGATGGGGATCGTTCAAGCTCCATCTTTCTTCACGTTTGCCATAATAACAGAAAGCTCTAATAACACTATTTCTTAATTTTGAGAAGTTCTATGAAACCAACTTTTTCAATCGGACACCTGTCAAAGGAAAAAGCTTCCTATGAGAAAATACGACGTGGTTCCGATACAGCATGCAAAGTGAAAATATAATTCCCTGGCAGCTTTCTCGTAGTGAATTCATTGCTACAAAACCACGAAATGTTTCCTTGCCCTTCCATCAGTTACCGATATTCACAGGATAAACAAATAATGAAATGGCCTTAAATAGGGGGATTAAGGGAAGGAGGGGAAAAACCCCGCTTCTCACGTTAATGGTCACGAATCAACTACGTATGACCTAAAACTACGCAGTAAGTTCATCTTTTTACCATGATACACTTATATGCTTTTTTGACAGAAGATGAACCATTGAGCAAAAATTCTTTGTTTGAAGAAAAAATCTGTTTAGGTTCTGAAACTTATTACATTGTTCAGAGAGTAAAGTTACTTCTTAGTAAGTTTCCTAACGTACATTGCTTTCCAACAATGAAAAAAAGTTTAGTAAACTCAGTTTAAAACTTAAAAAGTTACGCCAAGACGGACTCGTATTAACAGATGGTCTTTCAGTTACCTCGAAAAACATATATTTCCGCCTGTTTATTTCCTTGACTTTCTTCCTTGATGATTTACACACTAGATTCACTGCTTCACCACATGCAGGTTCTCGTATCAATTATGCACGGTATCTCAATGTGGTCGGAACTGACGGAAATTTAAAAGTCCCTTGCCGGACCTTTTCCCAAGGTCTGTTTTATTCTAACTATCCTGACGCTATACAGAAATACTTTTCACATGTTCTCAATTAGTTTCTTAGTATAAATTGAAAAACAAAACGGCATAGAATCTATGGACTTTGTATTTAAGTTCGAAGGCACTGCTCCTACAACGTGAAAACGTATTTGCACAGATATGTCAGCATTGACATACTAACCAAAAGAATGAAGCAAATAGCACTTCTTTGAATGAAACGTGGCCATTGTTGATAATTGTTAACGTTTGAGAGTAAATACATCTGTTCTTCGATGAGGGGTATGATAAATTATAAATACACAAAAAGGAAAAAGCAGGCAACTACGATTGTGTAGGTGAATGACAAAATATGGCAGTGTATGTCAGGGAAAGGTAAGGAACTTGTACTTATAATATATTTTCTGCTTTGCTTCCATATCACCATGTCAGATTATGTCACCACGGTTTCTTTTTTTCAATCTAAATAGCTCTGAGATCAGTTACCGGAGAATATCATAACCAACCAAATGTAAGGAGTTCTTTTTTGGCCACGCAAAAATGTGCAGCAGAAAAGTGCGTTTCCTACAAGCACGTCGTATATGCAGACAGCCAAAGATTTAGAATATTTTCGCATGAGTCTAGTAAATCGAGATGCCCACGGCCTTTGCCCTGAATATAGATAGTAAGCCTAGAATAGATAACGGCCACTCTGACATTGGCGTACTTCGTCCCCTTCCTTTTGGTTGATGCAATGATGTTATTGATATACATCACTTACAGTATATTTCGTCATGTGACATCTATAATCAAATTTGCAAGTAATCAGTTATTACTTCCACTATGTTCCATTTTCCTGCACTATGAAAAAGGGGGCACTCTTGACAGGGGCAAAGATAACGTGCTTTGCTATCCTTCCTGTCCTTGAAATAAGGGTTGGACGTCGTGATGACGTCTTCGTGAGTATTTCAAAGCATTTCTTTCAACTATCCCTTTCCCGTCGCCATTCCAGGCTTAAGTACCACTGAGTATTCTATGTTCTCTGATAATTTTTAAACTTCGCTAGGCCTTCCCTTTATACATATACCCATTACTATTCTCAATGTTAACCGAAAAAAGGGTTGCAATTACAAATGCTGACATTCGAGATGCTTAAAAATGTACATAAAAATGTTCAAGTGACCAGTCGTGATTTATAGAACTGAAGAAAAAATGCAAACTTGATAAATATGACGACGAACTTGCGAATTTTCACTCTTGAGTGCCGATAAAAGAGGTTAAAATAACGATACAGGTTGGAAATACACGTCAAAAATATAACGATCACTTTTAGAATACGTATCGGGAGACTTCAAATATAAGATAGAGTTATTACCCGGGGATTCTTCTTTTCGGTACTCAGGAGTAAAAGGGGAACAGAGTCACAACTGGTGTTGGTTTTTGCCTATTTACGTTCAAAGGCACGTTAGTAAAGTTGGATGATTATTTATCACTTGAGACTTCAACTAACATAGCCAATGACTTAAGCGAAAGAAAGTGCGATGATGACGATGATGATGATGATGATGATGACGATGATGATAATGATGAAGACGATGACGATGATGACGATGATGAAGACGATGATGACGACGATGATGATGATGATGGTGATAACGATGATGATGATGGTGATGACGATGATGATGATGATGACGACGATGACGATGATGATGATGATGATGATGTCGATGATGATGATGACGACGATGATGATAATGATGATGATGATGATGTCGATGATGATGATGTCAATGATGATGATGTCGATGATGATGATGT
>JAAAKL020017118.1:0-10746 GCA_010016065.2 Carybdea cf. marsupialis auct. non (Linnaeus, 1758) | reverse complement strand
TATCAAATTGATGCAGCCATGGGTGGCAAAATATTCAGCAAAATAAATTCGGTATTCTCTAATCTATCAGATTTGGTACCTTACACATTTCTCTTAATTTCCCCTTCAAAGTAATGTCTCGCCACTCTATCAAAGGGAGGGGTTTGGATGATTTTTCACGTATAGAAGAAGTCAATAAAAAACCCATCTCAACTGCACAATTTGTACTAAACGCAGTATTCATCAATACATCAAGGTATGATGTGCTGTGTGTGAAGCTAGTTTCACTTCTTTCATTGGTACCTTTGATAGCACGGTATTACAACAATTTGACAATTTAAGTCTTTAGTAGATCATCTTTTATGTAGCACTTTGCAGTATTTGTATGCCTTTATCAAATTGATGCAGCCATGGGTGGCAAAATATTCAGCAAAATAAATTCGTTACGAAGCATCGGATTTACTAAGATGGTAAACAAATTTCTCCTACCCCATTCCTAAATCCAGGTTCCTGTTATTTTTCTGTCTTACTTCATGTACATGTTTTATCCTTTTAATTCATTTTCAGGAATAGTGGACTATCCACGGGTTCTAGCAGCCGCAAAGCCTCCAAAGGAAGTCAGGCTCTCGGCACCAATATTTGCAAGTTTGCTAAAGAGAGTTGAAGAAGGAACACATGACCAAGAAAACCTGAAAAAGATCTTAGATATCGTCAGAGGCTTGAGACAAACGCAGAACAATCAGGTATGCTAATGCCAAATAGATACAAATACAATTTTCTAGGTATGTGTAATTTACATTTGATCACTTTGCTTAAAGTAAAAGTCTATACATATTTTACGATCATTCTTGTCACAATAAACTCATTGCTTATTGGCCATACTAAAAATCTGAATCGACGATGATTTCTTTTATCATTAATTTATTAACTCGGAAAGTGGTGGAAGCAGTTTGCTATATATGTAACATATAGATGCCAACAATACTGTGAACATGACCTGAAGAATGGCGATGGCTTTTAGACATGGAATACAAAACGCAGCTTAACTAATAGAGACAGCATGAACGATAATGGGTCTGAACCATAATGGTTCTGTCGGATTTTAAAAACGGAGCACTATAATGTATTAGCCTTTACAAGTCATTAAATTGCTTTCACATAGCTAACCTTAACTTATCCCAGGGCTCTATCCTCCTGTCTTTCTTCTAGCAGTTACTGTTCTCCCTTTGGGACCATTATATTTTTTTATACTGTTGTATTGTATTTCGTTTTTGCTTAAAGTCTTCTACGTTATGATATTTCGGTATTCTTTGATAATGATATAAGATACATCGAAAGCTCAGGAGAAAATGATGTGTGTTCGTCAAATTTGGATTAATTCTTTGTCACTATGGTCTACCTACGCTCTCTTTGCTAGGTTGTTATATTCATTATTAGTTAAGGCTATTTAATCCAAGGTACGTTTGGAATTGAGAACAGACATGTTACACTTCGTCTAAAAATTCATATCTTGCGTCCTCTTATCACGTCTGATGATTCATTTCTTACGTTCTTGTAGCATTGAGTAAACTCAGCAGATAAATATCACGTAGATGTATGCAGTTCTTATCTAAATGTACGATGGCAACGAATATAGATTACTAAAAATATAGAAATGAAAGTGGAATTTCTCTCCAAATAAAATTGTTGGTTACTGTGTGTTTCTTTATCTCCAATTATAGGTTTACGAACTAAAATCGCTTCGGCAAGTCCTCGAACTTATGAGCGGTGGACAGGGTAAGCCAAACTCTAATGCTCATGCAATTTTTTTATAAATGTCATAAAAGCGTTATTTCCCTGAACATCCACTATTAGACTATGGCATTAAGAGGAGGTTTCCATAAACACGTATAGACATGTTGCAAAGTGAAGGAATAATCAGTGAAAGCTAGTTTTGATACGTATGAATAGATGACAGAGAAAAAGAAAAGTATATCATAAACGGGATAAAAAAGCTAGTTTGGTAATTTCAAGAGAAAAAGCTATTATCAATCAGTGGCTGCTTGTATGAGAAATTTCAAATGTATAAAATAGATTTAAATTCTGGAGTATCTTTGGTCGACATTTTAACTTCATCAGTCTTTCTGGAAGTTGCTAGATAATAAAAGGTACAAGATTGAACTCGAAAAATTAGGATAACATGTTTTCCTTCACTTCTGGATATTTTTTGCTGTTTTAGTAGTGGTAGTGGTTACGGATTTCTTACCCTGTAACTTCAAAAGAGATTCCCGCTCAGTGAATCAATTTAGCGCAGACAGCGATTCGTAAAGATTTTTAAAAGGCAATTCAATTTGACGCCCCTAGAGTATTGCATTGAAAATTAGTTACCATGCAAAATGCATACCAAACAGGTTTTTTTACTTGAAGCTCCTCCTAAATCTACCCTCTATAATTAATACAGACTCTGTCCTCCGATTGCCCCTCTGTACAGACTTACCGATATTTTGCAACCCAGATTATTTTCATTGCGATGCATTATTAATATTAAACAAACTGTAATGTAGCTTTCACTTTAATGTAAGTGGATCAAAGCAAACCTATATCCTGCCTAATGCTTCAAGGTAGTATACCCCCTAGAGACAACTAATTGATCTGTAACTCAGTCTGTTCCGGGCTATGTGAAGAGTCCAACTTGAAAACTTTGCATCATGGCAATCATCATCATCATCATCTTCACCATAATCAACATTATTATTGGCATTGCCATCATTGTTTGACAATCATCATCACATATACCCAAGTTTATTATGTCACCTATCTTTCCATATCTTTCAACTTTTTGTCTCTTGCTAACCTTTAACATGCGCTTCCATGGTATTGTGAAAAGTTACATTGTCAACTTGCTTTTGGTTACTCTTCATCTTTAAGTAAAGAAGGCTTAAACCATCTTGCTTTATCTTATGCAGGTATTACTTTCATTGTCCCGCAAGACAATGCCGAGCACGAGCGTATTTTTAAAGATGATAATGTATGGTTCTAATTAACTTTGTCGGGATCCTGTATTCAACACAATATGCGTCATTTTAATAGCAGTCCGAATTTGCAATTTAGTCTCTAGGGATCCATCTCTAATTTAAACTTTCTACCTACAAAGCAGCCAAGATATTTATATGATCATGATCACATAATTTTGATCATTTTTATGATCAATAAAATTTCAAATGGATATTAATATCCACAGCTTCTACTCTTTTAGCTTCGTCTGTGACAGCTGTTGAAGTCGATCAAGTCTTAAGAGGAAACAACTCCGTTGACATTGAGGGTGCTTGTGCCAGGAAGCCATGTTTTCCATTCGTTAAATGTCTCAATGTAAGGACGACTAAAGGATTTCAGTGCGGTCCCTGCCCACCAGGTCTCAGTGGTGATGGAATTAATTGTACAGACATTGATGAGGTTTGTGTATTGTCTACATTTTACTGATATGGATCACAGTTTGGCACTAGATGTAGGAACTTCGTCTTCTTTTTGCTCGTTTCTTTTGCATGAATTTGTTGACGTATAGCAGCCAAGATATAAGCTGAGAACCAAACTTACACCCTAATGTCTAGACCTCAGATCAAAATTACACTCGGATATCCTCAATTCTTGTGTTATTTTTTATTACGTGTTCGCTAAACTGGAGCTAGATTGGTTTATGCGGGACAGCAAAACCATCAACTACGTTTACCGACTTAAACATTTTCAACACCCTCAGGCTGTAGGTCTTCTATTCTTAAAAGTATGCATTGTATATAAGTTTATGTAATTTTTTTATTTTTTGTGAATTTAACACTTTTTCATGTTCCTATCTCCTAAACTTACTCAGTTACGGAAGTTATAACACATCATTTCTTCTCACTTTTCAACACAGTCATTTTTAAGACAGACCATTCTCGAACAATTTAAAGCTATTCTGTTTACTTTTATAGTGCAAAGAAGATCCCTGCTCAAAACTTACTAAATGCGAAAATCGCATACCTGGATATGTGTGTAGCAGTTGCCCTCCAGGTTACAAGGGAGACTCAGTGGTTGGACTTGGATTGGATCAAGCAAAAAATAAAAAGCAGGTAATGGGATTCTACTCTCAATATTTTTATTATTAGTACATATTTTTTTTATTTCAATTAGTAAATAAAAAAAATTTAGTCACTTAAATTCCAATAAACTTCTACTTAACGTACTGTATTGACCTCTACCGTACAACCTGATAAGGGGCCCTACCGTCGGTATGGACGTACGAGTTCTCTAATAGTCAATCACCTTAGCAACTTTCTCAGTGAATTTGAGTGAAAGAAGCCGAGTAGACCACAGTTACTTTAAACCGTCACGTATTCTTCAAGCTTATTCAGTGTGGCAATTTTGACAAAGCTGAGGCATCAAATACATAGGTGCTATCTATCCGATTGGCTTCTGTAGTTTTCATTTGCCAATCCTTCCTAAACGGACGGGGTGGGCCCCGTGACTATTTTCTAGAGAGGTTGTCAAAGCTTCCAAGCAATGACATCATACCTGGTTGGTGATTTTTAAAGAGAGCTTTTAGGCCACACGGCCACACGACATACGAAACCTGTACTATTCCATACCAGACCGATAACTTTAAAATGACTTTTTGGAGCCCTTGGTAAATTTTAGTTTTAAATGCATGGAATCAAAATATCCTGTCTTAAGTAACACCCTTTAATTGCATATATTATTTTAGGTTTGTGAAGATGTTGACGAGTGCAAAGACGGGTCTCATAACTGTGATCCAAACGCTCAGTGTATCAACACCAAGGTAAGTTCATTATGTTGTTACAGTTGTTTCGATGAAGACACTTTTCACATGCAAATGAATTTACACGAATCGAAAGGTTATGTAACGAGAAAACCAATACATTGGGGCTCAAAATACGTCAAACATTTAGATAGGAAGCAGCTCACCTCGAGGTATACCACATCCATTTACTCCTTGCATTGACCCGGTACAACACGATAGTATTTACTTCGTGTCGAATATGAAGCGAATTCGCTTTCAAATTTATAAAAAATCTCTCATTTTAGTATTGAGTAGCATTGTTTCCAAATTAATTATTCACTACTAATATCGTCACGAAGGTTTTCTACTGCATATTAAGACCAGAAATTTCTACACCAGTTACCACCAGTATCAAAATAATAATCATCTGAAACACAAAATAGATTAACACTGTCAATCTGATTATCATCATCAATACGCAATTATTCTTATCATTACGTCATCATGCTCAGTCATCATCGCCATTATTATCTCTATCATAAAGATGGTCGTGGTGGCCGTCCTCATCATTATCATGATTATACTCATCATCATTATGTTTAAAATCATTATCATGAATAAAATATTAGTAAGGAAATAGTAATCTATAGAAATCTAACAATGGTAGAGTGGACTTGATAAGACCGCACCCAACATTTTTTTGAGTGGAACAGACAGAATTAACTTACAAGACAATCTGAATATTTCCTTGTCCTTTTTCTAATTCTAAGTTATCTTAAAAGATTGCCTATGATCCTAGTAATTCTCAAAGGCATTAAGATAATTAAATTTTGGACACGTGCTGTTTCAAACAGCTCTTGTCGCTCTGCTATGCCCTACTGTCTTGCAGGGCGCCTTTGAATATTCCTAATCTCTTATTAGCCATTTCTCTAATCCTATTTTTGTATGTTTCTCCTGATTTTCACAGGGCAGCTTTACTTGTGGTTCTTGCAACACAGGATTTGTAAAAGATAACCGTGGAGTTTGCAAAAGAGCCCAAATATGTATGGGTCCATCGGGATCAAGTGTTAATCCTTGCTCGGTTTATGCAAAATGCATTCCTTTGGCGGATGGAGTGTCTCATAAATGTCAGGTAATCCTACATAGTACTTACATTCTCTTTTTTATTACTCTAAAACACATCAAAAGTTGCCAATGACATATGTACGTGCACTTGCAATTGTTTGATATCTATATCTTCACAAATAGAACTCAATAAACATGAAGTGCATACGTCGTTGGCGGGGATCGAACCCAGGATCTCTCACACCGAAAACGAAGACTTTACCACTGCACTAAGTAGTGTATAAATCGATCCCGAATTCTCACCAGCATTAGCAACCTAATTATTTTGTTTTACTATTAGCTTCATCAGTGCCATTTCCATATACAAGTAGTCATACAGGCACACTAGCAATCATGCAATACATAGTATAGAACTCATTAAACATGAAGATCATACGGCGCTGGCGTCAATATCAATCAAATTTCTGAGAAAAATATTGTAAGCTCCCTCACTGATTTCTATTTTCTCTTTTTCTAGTGCGCATCCAGCTTTACTGGTGATGGATATTTCTGTGGAAAGGACTCCGATATGGATGGTTTTCCAGACCGGGATTTGCCTTGTAAAGGAAAGCAATGTAAAAAGGTAGCTGTTGCAATACTTTCAAACAGACGAATATTAAAGTTTATAGGATTGATCCGAAACCACACAGACCAGTTGACGTTGGAGGCAGTCCACAGTAATCTCTAGTAAAAGAAACACGCACTACTTAGCTTTCTATAACAGACATCGACGATCCGAATGGAATTAAAAACACTCTCTACTTTTTAGTTACTTGAAACTGTAAAAGAAAAAAAAATTTTAAAAAAATTTAAGTGGATAATATTAAGGTATAAAAACGTAATACTATCTGAAAGTATTTTATCGGAAGTTGAAGGAGTATCTACATGAGTTCGTTAACAAATCAGCACCTCGTCGACACAAGATGTTAAAATTTACAAAAATTAATCTACTTAAGCTTCATGTAAGGAATGGGAAAAAATAGTTGTAGTTGTTATGAGTGCTTTTCAATTACTTAATTTTGGTTCTTTTACAGGATAACTGTCCTAAATTACCAAACAGTGGACAGGAAGATATTGATGGTGACGGCATAGGTGATGCTTGCGACAATGACATGGACAACGATGGATGGTATAATTCTCTGGTAAGGAGAACTTATTAAAGTAATCGCAGAACAGTGTTAGGACCTTGCATTAAAAAGTACATTGACAAAAAATATATTCAATTAATAAACGTCAGAACTCCACCTTGCATGTCTTTTTGCTAGCTCTAGGACTCAACTTGTTCCTTTTTAACTCCTCAAAAGGATTCCTATTAAGTTAAAAAGTGAAATTATTCGAATGTCAGTAAGATAACAAATAGCAATTATTTCAGAAAAGAAGTGATAAAAACCCTTGTGATCTTGTTAAACTTTTTATCATAATTCTTCCACCAGAAAAATTAAAATGTTAATAAAATGTCTCTTAATGGGCAACGAAAGTTGCTTAAACTGCCAATCTTGCAAACTTTTGCAGGGTATTTGTCGGTTACTTGGAAAAATAACTTTCAAATTTGGAGGTCGGCAGAAATGACGATCTCACTGGCATTGCTGCAGGCATTGGAAACAAATATCAACTTTACCTTTTTGTCTTTGATATTTTAATTTCATTTCAGGACAATTGCCCTTCGGTAAAAAATATGGACCAAACTAATTCAGATACTGACGACATTGGCGATGCATGTGATAATTGCATACTGATGTCGAATTCAGAACAAATTGATTCAGACAGAGATGGGATGGGAGACTTGTGTGACTCTGATCTGGATGGAGATGGTAAGAATTACTAGTCCTTTATTCTTAAGCAACAAAAACGCCTCGCTAGTATCCGGTAATACAGACAAAAGTAAATTAGATAACATTAATTTAGAGAAAGTTAATTAGACACTGGTCAATCAGACAACGATGAGCTGAGATAAATATATATTAGAATACAGTACTTTAGGGTAGTGGCTTCCATGGGCGACGAGAGCGAATTGTCGTACTGTGGAGAGGAGGGCACTTGCATGTATAAGGAGGCGATTTATGAAGTATCGAAATCAAAGAGGTATTGTGAAACCATCTGGATTTGCAAAGTACATATCATCACAGTGTTTGTTTCTTTCATATATAGACTTAAGTACAAGGTATCTATGATGTGTGAAGTCTGTGAAGCTTGTTTCTGTTATGTGTATAGCTAATATTCCAGTTATGATACGTCATCTTGTGGCAGAGTTGCTTTTCACGATGCAGACGAGACTACTGCTATTGGTGCAGAAATCTCTATGCAAGGAGGCATTCATGACTTCCTCCCTCTCAGCCCAAAAGAATCAGAAAAATAATTACATTTCTACTAATTAAAGTCAAACATTTGTTATTGCATTCATCAGGAAACTGCCAATCTACCAAACAACATCATTAGTCGAATATTTTGCAATTTTTCTCGGTGATATGAATTGAAAGGTTCTGTGACTGACGGCAATATTCTTGTGTAGACCAAATATTTAATGAAACTCCAGGAAGACAATAGAGTACACCTTCAAGACATTGTTGATCTCACTAAGTTATTAACACCTTTGAGGCAAGTGATGAAGATATTGAAGTGCAGTATCACTTAAATTGATCTGAAGGCTGACAGTTGGCTAAGGCACATTATGGTTGTGAGGAATAATGGTTTGTGCAGCGGTTCCGCAGCTGATTCGATATCTTAAATTATGGACGGCTGTTAAACTACTTTGTACTGTCAGGATCTCTACCTTGTCTTCTAGAGAAAAGTTTCTGTTCGGTTCTGCTGCTGCTATACAAAACAAGAAATTCCCTATTCATTCTATAAAGAGGGGGCGTTCACCTTTAACTAACAAATATAGTTCCAAAACTTCTCGCCATTTTACGATCGTATCAGGTCCATCCATTGTATCTTTCTGTAAATTTGCAAATGTAATGCAACTATGATATCAGTTGCAGAGAATATCTATTATCAAATATTGTATTATTATTTGGTCATTACTATTCCTCGACTGCTGTTTCAACTTTTAAGAAATCTTTACTAACATTAGGTTCAGAGGAGGTGACTTGCTTTGAAGGGGAGGGAAGAGAAATTATTAACTATGTGTGCAAGGGAGCGATAACGGAAAAATATTCGGAAAACACTGCTGTATACAACAAATTTCAAGATAGCTTCATACAGCGGTCAATAAATTATCAGTTTTAATTAAAATTGTTTCTGTTTTTACATGGCCAACATGAAATGGTAGTATAAATTGACATTTTGTGGAGCGATGATTAAAAGCATTATTAAACTCTTTCAATTTTTTTTGGCGTTCGTTATTGAGTAATCATAAAAATTTAGCTCTCCTATGGCCTTAAATTTCGGCGATAACCTTAATGAGATGTGTTCTTGTGCTGGTAAAAGGCGTTGTCCTTGATCTGTTATGTTTCATATAAAGTACTGAGCAGTGTTTCTCACTTCCTCTAAAGTTCTGAAAGACTGAACGACATCATAGTTATGCGACTTACTACAAAGGGGTGGTTTTGCTAAATGTGAGCACACCGCAAGTGGAAGGTCAAAATACACATTATGTAGTTTGCTGAAAGTGTCACAATTAGCAAGTCTTGTCTAAAGAGAGGCAAAAAAGGGACACGTTTACTTACTTCTGATTCGCAGCAAATACTCTAATAGTTAGAAATACAAATTTCACTTACAATAGCTAACATTTAGCTGAATATGGACTTAACGTGACAAACTTTTCTTTTCAAAGACGTTCTTCGTCGATGATATTACTTCAACTATTCCTTGAAGTATATTAAACGTAATATGGTTTGGATGATCATAGGTTTTAAGAGAAAAATTATTATTATTATTACCGTCGCTGTTTTAGTCTTGAGTTTTAAATATTTTTGACATTCATTATTTTTGTTTATTTATCTGTTTATTTATTTCCCTACCTAAACCAAGCTCTGCCTTTTAGAATAGAGATCTGGGCCTGGATTCCAACAACTTGCTTTGACGTCATCAAGATGGTCTTCATTTTTCTTTTCCATTTTTTGTGAGAGTTTCATATTATTTTTAAAATCGATTGTTAGGGGTACTAAACATTGTGGACAACTGCGCAATGGTGCACAACCCAGATCAACGGGATTCAGACCGTGATGGTATCGGCGATGCTTGTGACAACTGCCCAGATGTTCCAAATACCTCTCAGGTAACTCCCATTTATTACTCACATAAACATTTTTAACAAATTAAATGCAGTGCTTCCCACGTCTTGTGTGAGTGTGGGGTCATGGAAGAGTAATGAATCACTTTTGTAACCATTCAGGCTTAATACGTTTCTTTGTTCCCACAAATGATTGTCTACTAGATCTAAACATAGCAGGGCCCTGTTTAAGTGGTAAATATTTTGAGAGGGACAATATAAATTGTTCTCTAACAGAGAAAAAGGGAGTGTAAGAAAAAACATAATATACGTCACACCGTCTTTTGGATGGATTGTCTAGATATACTCCATACTTTCATTTGATATAGAGCCTACCTACTTATGATTCTTAACACAGATATTCCTTGGGTTGATATGCTGACGAGCATAAAAGGAAACGCTTGCTAGATACTTCCTCGTCTTTATCAAGCCTTTTTTATCAACTTGGGTTCTCCTATACACTTTTTTTCGCTACCTTTGAAAAATTTTCTTGATAAATTTCTTTTAGTCTGACACTGATGGAAATGGCTATGGAAATTTATGCGACAATGGTATTGACAGGTAAAACGTATAAACATTATTTTAGTAAATGTAACGTATTCTTGATAAATTTCGCCGAGTCGCGCAGAGTTCAGGATCACATAAATGTATAGTTTGATCATGATAAACAATAAACTTCGACATACTTTACTTCAACATG
>JAAAKL020017117.1:0-10746 GCA_010016065.2 Carybdea cf. marsupialis auct. non (Linnaeus, 1758) | reverse complement strand
AACATCGACAAGGACAAGGATAAGGACAACGACAACGACAACGACAAGCCTTATCCCGCAGTGGGAACCAGGCTTAAGAGTGTTCGATCTTAGGTTTTTTCCCTCATTCTCATGGTTACAGCCTTGCCTTGAATGCCGGGCGATGCTTATAAATTTAGTCCCAAACCAGATTCTTCTCGTTTATGCAGCGGAAAATGCGGTAAATCATCGCATCCATTCGTCATGATGTGGCATTGAAAATAACGGAGTACAATGACTTAGGGCACACCTCAGGGAAAAGAGCAAATAGGGCACCATCGGAAAAGAAAAGGGGAACATCGGAAAAGAAAAGGGGAACATCGGAAAAGAAAAGGGGAACATAGGAAAAGAAAAGGGGAAAACGGGAAAAGGGGGCCGTCTGCGCACATCATTCTTGCCAGTCTCTTAGCAACGGCGAGTAGGTCTTTTCATGACCAAACCCCTATTCGCACAATCAAGAGCACCTAAACTTTTTTTCATCTAATTTTATATCGGGTTGCCACAAGGGCACTCCATTCTGAACAGCAGATCAACGCCCTCAAATTTGTCATAGTTCATTCCCGATACTATATTTGGCCATGAACTTCAATTAACTCTCGACTTGTATTTTAAGTGCGTAAATAACCTAACAAATACCGAAGGGCTGATATTTCTGCACGACCATGCAACAGGCATGCTTAAACAAACATTGTGTTACCATAATCATACCACATACCTGCATGTCCTCAAGATCTCTTGAAACATCGTCAAATCCACGCAAGCTTTTTAAAACTAAGAAAAAGTGATAAAAATGTTGATAACCAATAATACCTCAGGAGTAGGAGCTTTCCATGTCAATTTTCGACCATCAACGAACGAGGGTTGACAACGCCTCGTTCACCATAAATCAACATGACTTACCAATGAGATTTGAACTGAAAGGAATACTTCATCATTATAAACATAACATGTGAATAAAAAGGAACTATCAAATAGGTAAAAGATATCTTACGGTCTTCTTTCATGTCAGCAGAACTTTTAACTAGGCTAATGATAATCAACTTGCGGGAAGTTGTAGTGATTCAGCCACCCCCTATAGTTACTAGTAACATCATTACACAGAGTTGTCAAACCGCGGCAACCTTGACGTCATGACAACACAAATGGAATTTTTCTTTTACGTCATTAATTCGATCACAGTTAATTCTTGTCTGTAAATAAAGATATGATTGTAAACGCTAGAAGATACACACTTGCTACGCGACTTTAAGAAATACTGTTGGTAGTGATTTTTGTCTGGCAATTTAAGTCATTACATGAAAATAACAGTTTACGAAGCAATTGCTGCCGCGAAGTCATGATTGTAGGAGACAAACACATCCTCCTATAAAGTCTTGTACGATTGCGGTTGTTATCCTACATTTCGTTGAAGGCCCTGAATTCCAGCGGCCTTCCAACGCGGCAGTTGGCAGCTAAACATGGTTTTGATCCGTGATTAAATCTGATATTCTTATGCCTAGTTAACATAACTTTTTGAAGGAAAGTGAGATTTCGGTCAAGGTGTAAATAATGAAAATCAGCTGTGACTGGCAAGTTATGAGCATGAGCTCTGTCACCTTTATTGACAACGCCCGTAACCCTTCTTCCAGCGATCTTTTCGTTAAGGCTTCACCCAAAATACTTTTTGAAAAACGGATTTTTTACATCTTTGACCAGCATCTTTGTCCATTAAGTGTGCTATACAAAAGCATGCTTAGTTTTGAGCCCACGACTAGGGCTACCCGTAGTGTGTGTTCCACTTTTCGAAGCCGTGGGTTTTTACCACACTTTGACATGCGGCGAACATGTTTCGCTGTTGGTTGATCAGGATCCCGACTACTAAAGCACGCCAGTAAAGAGGCTGTTCATCGAGCTAGTTTCACTGTATATTTCTGTTTATTGAGTTTAGATTCTGTATCGTAAGAACGTTTACTTCAAGATACAGCCTATTTTAAGAAATCGGGTTAGTTCATATCAACTGCGATGTGTTCCAAGATTACCCTAAGTCAGCTCACTTACAGTTAGTATTACGTCTTTACATTTAGTTACTAAAATAATATTGTGCAGTAAGTCATAGCAAATGGGTTTTCCCACGTACTAAATCGTTTAATTGTAGCCTTAAGTATAAAAAGATAATGCTGATCGCGTACTTCTTCTCTACAACGTCCTTAGCCAAATTAAGCTATTCATTTACAATACTCAGATTGTTCGAAAATCAAGAAATCATAAGCTGACTTTACTATGACTGCCATGTCTCGACCTTGTTTGTTCACAAATGTTGACGGACGTCCGGTCTATGGTACTGGGGGGTGGAACAAAAGACAGAACGGATCGGTGTACAGAGTGGGAATGCAGCCTATTACAGAGGTGTGACGACAGATGGGATGTAGAACATTGATAAATAGTCCGATGTGAAGACAAAAACATCGCTCTTACTTATTATGTTGACTTACTGAACGCGGTACATTTGTATCAGTATTAACTACGTTATTTCCTAGTTTAACATTCACAATTGAAAGCACCTGAATATCATTCTCTGCCCCTGGCATTCTGTTTGCATTTTTGTACTCGTGACAATAGGAGAAATATTCAATCGTGCTGAAGGCTCGCCTTTCTATCATAACATATTCACCCCTTTCTGTGAAAGCTGTATGGACATGTTATATTACGAGGAAAGGAGTACTGGGTATCAGATTCTCTATGAACTCACCTCGTTCCTAACCCTGACACATAAGATACTACTTCATTATCCCAGAGCAAAACGAGGCTGAATCATAATTGAGTAAATGAAATATAATAGTAAAAATATGAAGAAGCAAAAAATGAAGAAGCAAAAAAAGATAAAGCAAGAACGGCAGAAGCAAGGAAGGAAGAAGCAAGCAAGAAGGAAGCAAGAAAGGAAGAAGCAAGAAAGGAAGAAGCAGGCAATGAAGAAGCAAGAAAGGCAGAAGCAGGCAATGAAGAAGCAAGAAAAGAAGAAGCAGGCAACGACAAAGCAAGAAAGGCAGAAGCAGGCAATGAAGAAGCAAGAAAGGCAAAAGCAGGCAATGAAGAAGCAAAAAAGGAAGAAGCAGGCAACGAAGAAGCAAGAAAAGCAGAAGTAGACAATGAAGAAGCAAAAAAGGAAGAAGCTGGCAATGAAGAAGCAAGAAAAGAAGAAGGAGGCAATGAAGAAGTAAGAAAGGCAGAAGCAGGCAATGAAGAAGCAAGAAAGGCAGAGGTAGACAATGAAGAAGCAAGAAAAGAAGAAGCAAGCGATGAAAAAGCAAGAAAAGAAGAAGCAAGAAAGGAAGAAGGAGGCAATGAAGAAGTAAGAAAGGCAGAAGCAGGCAATGAAGAAGCAAGAAAAGCAGACGTAGACAATGAAGAAGCAAGAAAAGAAGAAGCAAGCAATGAAGAAGCAAGCAATGAAGAAGCAAGAAAAGAAGAAGCAAGCAATGAAGAAGCAGGCAATAAAGGGAAACAGGGAATAAAGAAGCAATTAATGGACAAAGAAGCAATTAATGGACAAAGAAGCAAGCAATAGACAAAGAAGCAAAGCAATGGCCGAAGAAGCAAGCAAGGAAGAAGGCAAATAAATAGCCAGAAAACACTGAGCCACTGCGGTAATTTAGATAGAGGTATGGGATTCATTGAATTTTATGGCACGTTCAAGTATTTTAACCATGAAACAAAGATTGAAAGATACAATACGTCGTTCAGTTGTACTGTATAACATCCAGAACCAATTACATGGAATCCAATTACAAAAATTAAAGTTGAATAACACTGCAAAAACACCGATTTTTCTGCTGGTTGACTGCTACAGCAAATGCACCTTCCACCACTGAACGCATGCCAATTAAGTCAAGTCGCCTAAAAATTCCATTAACATCCCCTCCCCATTGACATCAGCAAATTAAATCATTCGCTACCGCATGGGAATCTGATCATCTAGCAGCACTAGGAGTCTAAGATTTCCAAAGCTGAGTGGTTTCGTGGAACCGTCACATCCGAACCATAAAATGACTCGGAAGAAAACCATGCAGTCCGGTCAGGTTAAACCCCTTGCACTCCTCATGCTCCGATCCCCTCTACCTCAATACGGAGCTGCAGCGGCAATGAAGCTAAAGAAACGCAACATTCGAACTCCCCTTTCAACAACTCTTCCTAAATTCTGCCAATGTGCAAATGAAGCGCAGCAAAATGACCAGCAGTTAAAATTTCGCAAGGAACTGACATTATCCCGCTCTGATGACTCAGAATTGGCAAAGACAACAAATGGCCTATATAAGGAAAGATAATTACATCAACAGAACACTCACGGTTCTATCACATATAAACACAATATTGAAAAGGCCGACAACGTAATTGCAAACACCTCTTAAAAACAAATGAGATATGTATTCTAGAACCTATTCATGATGACATACGAATAAACAACCTTTACGGTTTCCAAAGTAAAATAAATTGTAGCTCCAGATACAGAGAACGAATTTCATTTCACCTAATTAAAACATCAAAAATCCCGAGAACTAAAAGACCTACTCACTACAAATCGTTGGAAGACCAAAGTGATAGAGGTTGAATACCAAGAAAGACTTTCGTCAGTTATGCCCGAGGGGAGGATGCCATGATAGGAACACTTTATGGGAGACTTTTCTACTTGCAGACTTCATGAAATAACCTCTATCTCGAATAAAGCCGCGCTTTTCGAGTCAGATTGTTACCTCTTGCAACACAGTAGTTGATCATCACTGTTAAATACTGATCTGTCATAATCCAGTCTTACATACATCTCATAGATTTAATTTATTCTAATTACGCACTAAGGAACAGGAAAAGTACCAGTTTATATTTAAAGCTCGTTACGAGCATTGGCTTTCAGTTTCCAAAATGTTATTCTCACGACGTAGAATCCGGCTGAGCTAAATGTACTCGACAATGCTTGAATGGACTCAGAAACGCATTTTTCGTCATTTCCTTTGTCGCTTTTCTTTGTTTAATGATCTAAAAATTCCACTGGGTAAGAGATGTAGGCGTAGGAATAATTCAAAATGTACATCTGACACTTACAATTTCAATCCGAAATACCACGGCGGTGAATTATGACGAGCACATTAATTGTGAGAGTGTTAATTCAGCAGGGGTAAACTTAACAAAATTGAAACTTCGCTTTTCTTTCCTGACCTAGGAAATGAAATTTCCTGAAGTTTTCTGAGGAAGCTACTAACAAAATACAAAACAATGGAATACAATAAACCAACCATACTTCGCTCAGCTTCATCTTCTTGACCTTTTACGATGAAAAGAAAACGTGGACTCTCGGGACAGAACGGTAGAACACATAGCTGTGCGAACGCAATGCATGCCGTCAGCCCAAACAAATATGGCCAACCAGAGGCAGTTCCCAGGATCTAAAATGTAATTGATCCACGGTAAAAAATTGGGAGTACATTGAAAGAAATATTACGTTGATAGTCCAAGTGAAATCACCTGGGTATTGAAATTTTCTAAATTGTCTTAGGTAGCACATCTATGAGAGAGCACCCCACCACACTTCCTTAATACAAAGTCGTTTTTTGCAAGGTACAAACAAAATCCGTCTTCAATGTAAACTTGCTACCTACGACACTTTACAAAACTTTCAGCTAAACTTTCTTACAGCACATAATTATCTGCTACTGTATCGGCTTTCACTTCTAAGTTTAATCTACTAAGATATAAAGAATCGTTTCTTACCAGTGCGACGCCGCCTACATTGGTCGCACGATTTTAAAAGTCAACTGACAGAATTAAGTAGCATGTTCCGTATCATAAGCTTATTGTACATGGTCTTCAGAAACACGTTACACACCATCGTACTTTTTAGTACTTCAGTGGCAATTGTATTCTTTTGAGCAGCGAAATCATGGCAATACCATATATAATGGCAGAATTCTCAGTACCAAAGCTATTCCGCATTTACGTAATCTGATTCATAGCTTCTTTAGCATAACCTACACAGTGTGAGTGCTATATTTGTCACTCAAAATGAAGTGAACATTAGTAACAAAAAACATAGAGGATACCAAAACTGAACAACGCTACAAATATAGTTACGAACTCAGCCTGAAGGCAAGTCAGGAGACCAACCAGTAATTCGAATAACACTATATATTATGCTTCCCAACGCAAGGTCACAGAATACTATAGTGGAATACTATAGTAAAGGACATTATGGTGTGTAAAGTGTGTGAAATTTGGGCACACGATATAGTCATATCACTTGCAGCAAAATAGTAGGAAATCGTCTGCAAAGCGGATTAACGCCCAAAAGGAGGAGAAGCAGGAAAAATGCAATTTATAATTATGGCCAACGTGTTAGCATATTGAAGCTGTCAAAAAATTTGAAGATGTAAACATCTCTCCAAATCCGCTCAAGTTGAGAACTGTTTTTTATGGCTTGTGGAATCAATTATGTTTCTAACACGATTTGAATAAAACATGTTGTTAAATACATAAATAATACCACCTGCTGATGCCAACGGGAATTTCCAGCCGACTTGAAGTCAGCAGTTGTACTAAAAATGGTTTTCATTTGAACATCGAAGGGCGATTCATTAAAACTTATACAATTTAGATTAGTTCTTTTCACTCTATTGCAGGCATATTGTGCTAATTTGAAATGTGAAACAGTCAACAATACATTTCAGACTTTAATTTTAGATATACCAGGGTGACTTCTTTTAGACGTATGACTTCTGCTTAACTACTAAAAGAGCGATCTGCCATTTTTTTTTTTACAGGAGACATAGTTCCGTATCGACCCCTCCACTATCTACATGACTTATATAAATTTTTAACAATGTAGACACGTTACAACTATTACCTAATTGGTGCATTTTATGCCGTTTTCTGTTTAGTTATGAGCTTTTTGACAACTGCACCCAGCTTTGGCCTCTATGCACATGTCTGGTAGATAGATTTTAGATAGGTTGCCCTGAGTTACACTCATGACAATGACGAAAAGCATATTCTTATACTGCTCACTCCAGCTGGGCGACAGGCTACGCTCAAAATCGTGTATGCCACAAAAAAAACCCCCAAACCCCCCAAACTAAAAAAAACCCCAAAACAAAAAAAGCAACAAACTAAGAGTCGCACTAAAAAGTTTTACTCGATGGCCAGCTGATTACTTACTAGCTTACTTATCTATTATTTATGTATTCCGTTAGTTCGTTCGTTAGTTCGTTGCTTGACTGGATTGTTTACTTAGCTGGTCATGAAGAAAGAGTTACTGTTTAATTAAGTGGGCATTTGCAGAGTCGTTTCAGGTAGCATCAGGCCATTAGCCCCATCTTAAAGTATGATAAAAAATGTTTGATTTTGAAACAGGTATCAAGTCTGATTGACAGTATGTGAAAATTGTCAGAAACTAGTTTAGAGAGCTGTTTTAAGCAATAAAACTCTAGAAGTTTCGGGGGGAGGATGCCCAGAATCGAAGTGATGCTTCACGCTTTTCATCTATGGTCTACCGCCCCCTTACCAATTCCAAACTTCATGCATAAACCCCCTCGCCGCATTTGCATGCATCACTTTCAGTACCACCTGCTATGCTTCTTACTGACAGTATTGACTGTACGTAAGGTATCTGATAAACTGCTAAATCAGAGTAACTATGTATTGATTCGTTTCATACTAACCACATCTAGTCCAAGCACTTGCGATATCAGAATGCCAGACACTATACCAAATTGATTTAATGTACCAAGAGCACCACGTAGTTTCACAGGTGCAACTTCAGATAGATACATTGGAGCTACCACCGTGTTGCATCCTGGTAAAGAGGAGATAGAGTTAGTTGGGTTGACAGCAGGGGATGACGATTAACTAACTGTTGGCTAATGAAATGGCAAAATGGCAAAATGAACCTACTGGGAAGGCTAAAGTCATGTGAAGAAAATGCATACTTCGTAGTTGGAAATTATCATATATATGGAGCTTCACCTCACAGGGACATCTATGAAATTATGCAAAGTTGCCAAAATAAATAAATGCAGGTGAAATAAAAAAGCAAAAGGTGACTAACGTTTTCAAAACGTCCTGAAAGTTTGAGACACATAGGTGATTTTTATAAGTCATGTAATGCATCATGTAGCCTACACATGTCGTTTAAGGGCATTGTATTTCGACTGGCTTCTTATGTTCCCATGTCATCAGTTTACTGCTCTTATCCCTCGTTGGTTCAGAGTGAATACTGTGACACATGTGAAATGCAAATAATAACAACCTATCATGAAACGTTTTCTATCAGTTTTTGTATCTTCCTTCAGCCATGTTCATTTTGATTTTATAACTACTGTATTTATCTTCCATTCTCCTCTCACTGCAAATTTAAACCTCTGTCTTGGCATTTACACTTTTCTTAATCGTTTTCTACAGGATACCCACATAACAGATGCTTTCCCTGAGTTCTAAAAACTAAAACCAGCCTATTTCTCCTTAATTTCCTCCAAATTTTGTTCCGTCTCTACTGTACTCTGATTTTGGATTTGGAATGATGATTTTATAATAGTGTACACCAGTGCAGCCTTTCTTTTATTTAAACATACTACTGTAACATCTACCTGCAATTTTTCTTTCAACTTTTCTCCAACTTATCCCACCATTTTCACCTCTAGTTGCGAAAATTCTTTTTACTATCCCTCTTTAAAAGCACTTTTCTCTCTTCATTTCATTGTCCAATTATAGGTTATGGTTGTTGCTTGTCATGGCTTCATTGTCTGACTTTATGAGGGAGTGGCAGAGTGAGTGTGATCCATAGAGTTGTTAACTGTGTATGCTTTGTTACTTTATGTCACTTATGTCCACCTTGTAAAGTTGTTATCGCTGTTCCCAACTGCACCATACGTTTTCAGACAAGTTATAATCTTCATAAATGTTTTCAATCATTAAGGAGCCCTAGCCATTACTTGGAAAGATATTTCAACCTACCATTCTAAACTGTAAACCCCTTTTTACTCTCATTATACTCCACACTCGCATCCTTTCCTGAGCCAGACTTTGCTTTCTTTCCAATCTGCTTCTTTAGAGTTTATTCTTTTGACTACAGAATGCCTGATATTCTCTCTTGAATGTTGCTCTAAACTCAATTCCCCTTTCACTACTTTAATCTGTATTTTAAAGAATCGATCTTTTTCAGTATTCATTTTCTCAAAAAACCTTCTAACTTCTTCATAATATTCCTTTATCAGTTTCAGCTTTCTTCTATTTGATGGCAGGTTACTCCCTCTTTCTTTTCAGAAACACACCCCTTTCTCCATTTCATCCAATCAGTAGCATCTGCATTAGGCAGACCAACCCCGACTACACTACTTCAGGTTGGCACTTTATTTCAGTTCAGTTTTGGCCTTCCTTCTCCACTTTATTGAAGTCTAGAGCTTCTCTAAATTTGTCAACAGATAGAATCCTAAATTTAAATAAATTGTTTGTGCCACAGAACTTTAACACAGCAAGAATCACAGGCTTCATAATACCTTACAGCTTTTTCGTCCGTTCTCATCAGAGGTATACATTGGACTAACTTACAAGTTTTTCTACGGATTAATTAAAAGAACGGAATGTATATTTACAATGAGTCTCTAACAACAGAGGGGTAAAAATATGTGGCATGGGAATGCAGTGTTCCCGTGAATTATTTACAGAATCCTCGTGTTGATGACAAATTCCTTATGCCGACACAATGATGGAGCACGCAACTTAATACTTACGGCTTCTAGGACCTTTAAATGAAAGGAGGAACGGGCCCTGTGTAAAATACTGAACATTTCATTTGTGTAATTATTACTACAAGGTGGGTTGAATAGGAGATGTTCCCCTATTGCCGAACTGCTCACACCACCATTTTTCTCGTTGGTTCCGCCCGACCTCATATTTCTGATGATAGCTGGTACATGTTGTTTTATTCTTTCACTAAGCCTTTGTCCAGTTCTACCTACATACTCAGCATCACACTGGCATTTAAATAAATACACTACATTACTTACATCTAGGGTAGGTATCGGATCTTTAATTGGAGCACCTTGGATCTTAACACTCGAAAATACTACACGCATGGTTACAGTGTTATAACAATGTCGTACAGCCGTGGTGACTGTCTTCACCGTAGAGACAGACGGAGAGCCTAGCCAGGGTAACCTTAAATATACAGGGCACAATTTCGGCCCAAACTCCTTACGTTGCATGTTTTTCTTAAGAACATCATTAATTGAAGACTCAATAACGCGAGTAGGGTAACCGTTGCCCTTAAATATACTGCGTAAATTATCCAACTCATCAGACAATAAATGCGTTGAACAAATAGAAATCGCTCTACGTACAAGGGACTTTATTAAAGATATCTTCTGCTTCGTGTCACTAAAGGAGAACCAATTGGTGTAAAGTCCCGTGAAGGTCGGTTTTCGATACACAGAAGTCTCCAAAGTGTCAATGTCAAAGGATAGAAACACGTCTAGAAATGGTAGACCTTTATTATTCTGATTGACAGCTGTAAACTGAAGGGACGAATGCATTAGATTGAGACGTTCATGGAAAGCGTTGCAGTCACCCTCGTTCTCAAAAAGTACGATCGTGTCATCCACGAAGCGATAGTATGCTTTGTAACTGCCACCAAGTTCAGCCAATAGTCTCTGTTCATGGTAGCCAACGAATATATTTGCCAGGATTGGTCCTAGTGGCGAACCCATGGCA
>JAAAKL020017116.1:0-10747 GCA_010016065.2 Carybdea cf. marsupialis auct. non (Linnaeus, 1758) | reverse complement strand
TACGACCAAGGATGGACATGGTAGATGGGAGACTACTGTATGTATTTCATGTTTATTGAGTTATATATATTTATTTTTATATGTATGGACAGATAGATAGATAAATGGATTTGATAAAGAAATTTAGGGTCTGGAATTATCGAAACGTAACATTATGGCACAGTTGTGCTCATAAGCACAGTAGTGGCATGGTGGTAGGGTGTCAGACTCACAATCCAAGGGTCATGAGTTTGAACTGATCCTGAGCTTGCCTGTCACGATCCTTTAGGTACCATGCTCTGTCCTCTGCTCTCATGAAGAAGGAATCTATTTTTCGAAAGATAGGACAGAGAGGGGACTGTAAGAAGGCCCATATCCAGAAGCTGTTATCAGGAGGGAGGGCTCTACAATTTTAAAGGGGGGCAAAACATCATTGTGCATATTATCAGACATGAATATCTGACATTAAATTTCATATAATACTTTTATGACATCATTTATCTTTTTATCTTGCTGAAATGCTCCTAGCCTCCCTAAATGCATGATGTTTGAATAAATATAATGAAAGCATAATGAACATCTAGAGAAGTACACAGCCTCAAAAACCTTGCAAATGAGCATCTGCCAAATAGATATAAGCAGCAAAAAATTTCATGGAAGTAACTCTGTCTTGACAAAAATTTACAGTAGAAGCAATGTCATGATTCAGAACACAAGGTACAAGATAGTAAACTGTGGTTGAAATCATACAATGTTTAGTACAAAAGATTGGCTGTTGATGTATATCAGTTATTCTATAGCTCACTACAACAGACCCATTTATGGCCTTCAGATGCAGAGGCAGGGCTGTGTATTTAACTATTGATGCATGGTGATCTTGCAAGGCAACTATCAAGAGCTGTTTTGACTAATGGGGGTCTAGTACATGAAATAAAAAAGGAACTATTATTTGCAAGTTTTACATCTTGGGGAGCTACCAATTTAATTTAATCTATGAAACAATCATGGGTGATATTGGAATGATAAGTTTGTAGGCCTAACCAGTGTTGGTATCAGTTTTCTTTGTAGATCTTAAAAGGTGGAACACAGTTCAATTTACCAAGCAGCGAGTGTAGATGGCCTAGATTTACATGTAACATTTTGTCATCTTGAAATAATTGAGTGCTTTGTCTATTCTGAAAGTGTAGCTGCTGCTTTTATTATTTCATTCATAATGTATCTTTGCTTTGAACAGCTTAACAGGAAAGAGTCCTCAGAAATAGAGTTTATTAGGGCTTTTCCTTAGCTTATGCAAAATAAAGAATAGCAAATTACAAAATACTGCAGTGTCAAAATTTTCACAGGCTCTCATCAATCAGCACTTTAATCGTATGTTAGCTCCATGAAACTCTCCTCCTTGAATAGTTGCCCATACATTTCAAATATACTGCCGCCTTCTAATTTCTCAGATTAAAAACAACACATAACATTAAAACAGCTTATTTGAAAAATAGTATATTTGAAGATGTAGATCTTAAAGCAATTGAATCGGAAGAATGGATACTGCAAACTTGAAAAGATTGTTGGTGGTACAGAAACCAAGTATACGATTGAAAAGACAACTCATGTTTTGTTGTGGTTGAAAAAGCTCTTTTTCGTATGACCCTTATCAGAACCAATTGTCATAAATGTCGTACAAAACAAAGGAAGTGATTGAAATTACAAAAAGGAAGAGAAATAGTGTTCTAATTGGTTAAACAAGAGCCAATTGCAAACAATGATGGATGTACACGAGGACACAATGAAAACAATGCAATGTCCCAAACACACTGTTTTTGGTGGTGAAGATCTGTTTTTCATTTTTGCAGCATTGTGCGACAATATGGGGTTTTGATTCTAACCATTGTGCTGAAGGTAGATTCACACAAGGCTATTGAGCATGGAAATGTTGCCATTGCAGCTATCAAGCTATAAGTATTTGGGAATGCCTCCATTTGCTTGTACAGAAGAGCAGAAGTTGTTAACGTTGCCTGTAGTTTTACATTTATAAAAGCATTGACAACGGAGAGCTCTCCTCATGATGGTAGCTTTATTCCTACACTTTCAAGTGGCCTTAGAGCATCATTCTGCTCACCAATTGGTTCTGTAATGATAAAGTTATTTAGCAAGGTGTTTCAGAGATGAGGACGTTTTTGTGCCACAGAGGCACCTTCTATCTGTGAACTTAGCAATGCTGCAGTCCCAGTAAAACATTCTTCAAGAGCCTCAGCACTCCTAAGCTTCTCTATTTCTGCCTCCACTGTGGCAATTATATCCATGCTGTTATAAGATCAGTATCCCAACCTTGCAAAACCTTATTGGCTGGGGTCAATAATCCTAGTATTCACTTTGAAATAGTAACAGGGAAAGTGAATTGTGTATCTGTAACAGTTGCCAAAAAGCATTTGGTTGGGCTGACACATTAGTCTGTGTGGTAAAAGTGTCACTAATTTTTGATACTCTCACTTTGGCGGTAGTATTGACATGATAGATGTGAAGTTTGACTGAATAGACTGTGATATAGGTGGCAGTAATACACATCCTGAAATATCCACTATAAATTTTTTGAAATACATGTTTATTGGAGGGGCTGAAATTTCTACAGGGGGTGGTAGGCCCCCTTCACTACATGCCTGACTGCAAGGATGAATAACATGAAGAGCAAGTATGAATAGATTGTCATCCAAAGGGCACAAGTAATCTCATTCCTAGTAGTGGGTTTGGCCTTGAACAGGGTGAAGTAATTATAAAAAAACAAAAACCTTTAGTTGCTATTTTCTAAAATCTTGATAACAATGCTTCCCACATTGTTGGCTAAAATATATTGCTAACATATTTGAGATAATAATTATGGTAATCATAATGGTTATTACTAGTGTGTATGTTTCATAGGCATATGCTTACATGTGAATTCTAGGTGACTTAAAAATAATATAATAAAAGGTTTAATACACTTACCACTTTATAACTCAATAGATGTAAAACCCTAAAAACTAAACTATTAATTTTGCACATGTAGTCCAAAATTTATATTGCTAAAATAAAGATGTAGTTGTTTATCAAAATAGACACAATATTATTATCATAGGGGAATAATGTTAACTTTGTGCTTTACAAAAAAATAAGCTTTCGTAATATCTTGGAGTGTATGGTATTGGCATTGTTATGTATTTGTGTTGGCAAAGCATTCCATGGAGTTGGTGCAGCTACAGAAAGGTAGTGGCCACCTCATGATCTGAAAGTCTTGAATTGTTGCTAATCCAGTAGCAGTTCCTTACAACACCTCAAGTTTTATTTTTAGGGGGTCTTGATCTTGATGAGTTCCAATATATGTATGCTGGAGCTAGTATATTGATTAGCTTAAACAGGACAGTCAGAATTGTAAATGCAATCCTTTGTTTGACAGGAATCCAGTGCAAATTGCGTCAAGTGGAATTGATATGGTCAAAATGACTAACATTAACTATTGGCTCTGGAGCTTGTAAAATTTTTTATGACAGAAGTCAAGCTGACACCTACTTAAATCAAGCTGATATTTTTGAATATGCATGCTGAATGTTGTAAAGATTGCAAAAGGCTACTTTACACCATTTTTGAGATTTGAGTCTATTTGTATGTTTAACTTAAGTAGCATCTAAGATTTTCCACTTCCGATGATGATGATGTGAAAGTGCACTTTCCTGCGTCAAAACTGTCAATGTTTAGGCTGTCTGTTGCCTTGTTCTTACGTGGACAAGCTCTTTTTTCTTGTTGTTAAGTCTGAGTTTATCTTCTTACTCATAATTATTTATGTTCCAAATACAAATTTTCATTGTTTTGTTAGCAAAATTCTATGTTGGAAGTTTACCATTGTGACATCATCTCCCTGTATTGAATGTTCGCATTATGTAGGTTGACATCACTGTGTAGTCATGGTATAAGAAAGAGCATTGTCTCATGAATGTGGTGTGTCTAAAGTTGTGCTCTCAGGAGAGGAAGCCTATGTAGTCTAGTGGTTAGCATGCTGGACTGCTGCACAGAAGGTTGTGGAGCAAAGCCTGGTATGGGCATAACCTTTTCAACAGGTTATGGGCCCAGAAACATGAATCAACTGGAAACACAAGAATGGCAAGCCATGTGATGGGGTATACTTGGAGCAACCCAACCATTATGGTAACTGTGTGGTGGATTATGGGTGGTGAGCAACGTAGGTCAACACCAGGGTGCTCACATTCAGAGGGGGAGGTGTTGGAAGTTGACCATTGTGATATCACCTTCCTGTAATGAATGTTGGCATTATGTAGGTTGATATCACTGTGTAGTCATGGTATCACAGATTGCATTGTCTCATGAAGTGTCCAAAGTTGTGCTCTTAGGACAGCAAGGCTGTGTAGTGTAGTGGTTAGCACACTGGACGTCAGTACAGAAGGCCATGGATCAAAACCTGGTATGGGCATGGCCTTTTCAATATTCTGACTTGATGAGATATGCTTTAATCTTCAATGTAGGATTTGATTGAATGTCATAGAGGCATATTGCATGCAAGGGTGAAATCCCAATAGGTATGGTTGAAGTAACAGTAAGCTCAGATGATAAAATGAGAATGATGTCAAAGAACTTCATGAAACGATGAAACTGAGTAACTCATGAGTAAATTCCATGATTGCTTCACAACTCCAAAGCTCAAGAATGAAGATGCTGATAAATCTTTGTCAAATTTGTCATTTAAATTCAGCTAAAAGTGATCAACCTCCAAGTTAACTCTTGACAACATTATCATTGTCTTGATCACATCCATAACATACTACAATTATTTGTTTTATGAGTTGATAATAGTACCAAAAATAACACTGCTGAGGTTCGCAATACATGTTATCAATTTCCAAGATTTAAATAGGGGAACATTTTTTAAAATGCCATGCTTATAAACTATACAAATGGTCAGCTTTTGTGATAGAGAAAACATATGAAAGATAGAAATCTCCATGGAAGCAGTAGAGATCTTAAGTTTCTTATGGTGGGATGGAAAACTCACAGATTTGTTAAATTGCACTGAGATTAGGATAGGGCATGATGGTCTTTCCTAATATCCCAAGCCTATAAGTATCAGACCAGATGAGCTTATCAAGCACAACACTCAGTTTGCTATTTATTCATTATCTGATGGGATATACTGTAATCTTTTAATTTCATTTCTCCTTTTAGAAAGAGGATGATTTCAAAAGTCTCAATGACAAGTGTTCTCAGCTTGCCAAGCACATCAAAACAGCTAAACACCTGGTCATATACACAGGAGCCGGTATAAGCACAGTAAGCTTTAATCAACAGTATTTCATTTTCTTACTCCCATGATAATACAATGTTTATTTTTTATACAAAGTTTTGATTTGTATTAGATTTGCTTGATGCTTCACTAAGCCATTGTCCCAACAAATTCTTACAACTCAAAAAAAGAGAGGTCTACATTTATCTCTATGGTAAGTAAGTATAGCATTGACAGAAGGTAGAGGTTACCTCATGGAGGTATTTCTAGAATTTTACCAAGAGAATAATAAATATATTGATGTATTTATATCAACTGGAGATTTATGAGATTTCCCTGATGCATTCTATTTAATAATGATGATTCAAATAACAGATTATTACTTAAATAGATAAAGTTCAGAATATTGAATTTGCACTACCATGATATTCGTTTTGATTTTCTAATACCCTTAGACTTGCTAGAACTAAATTAAACAGTATATTCAGGTATATACCACTGCCAAGAAGGGTCATATTTAAAATTTAGCCTTGGCCTTTAGCCTTATAAATAAAGCCTTGGATATCTTTGTCAGTATTCCAAGTACAGTGTAAGATGCGCATATATAATGTATACATAACCAGACAACAAATTCAACTGCAAGATTCGTCATCACAGGGTCATAGGCTAGTGAGCTGTGGAGACCTAAGAGGGCATGGCTCTATTGTGGATTACACAAGATTGTCAGGGGTGAAGGGAAGTGAATGGGTGTTTGTTTATATATTTCTGTAGAGAGTTTATGTTTGGACCATCACAATCAACTTTTGGTGAATTTCCCTGAGATGACAAACTAGTTAATGGGCAGGTTTGACAGTAGATTTGGAGTTGCAAGTTTGTTCTTATATGGCATTTATGTAGTCTTTTGTAAAGTACGGAACTTTCATTGTATAAAAAGTTCTACCATTACTTTTGTTAGTATAATATATCACATTTTTCACCTGTAGTACTGTATATAATGATTATATTAATATTGATAGTAGCTATGCAATGGTAACACTAAGGAAATAATTATTTATACCTTTAGCATTCATGTTGCAGTTGGACTTTATTTCACTGCCGTAGCCAATGCTTGTGGCACTATGGGAATGCTCATTAGATACTTTTAGTTGTTTGTTCAGGTAACTGTTGAGCATCCTGATTTAAAAATAAAACATTTTCCATGCTCATAAGTTCTCTAGATTATTGACTGCTTTTTAATTGTAAGACATACCATGTAAAATACATCCTTTTTTGGCATTGCAAATTTTACACCATCATAATATTGACAAGGTGGTTTGTAATCTATGGTTTCAACTCTTTTATTTTAGGCTGCATCAATTCCAGATTACCGGTATGTAAAGGAAATAATAGTTCTCCTTGAATGTATCATGAATTACTGTGAATTGATAGTTTACCAACATATTAATTAATGAAAAGAGCTACTAAGTAATGTAGATACAACTCTCTTCAAAGTACATACATTTAGGTAAACATAATGTTTGTTTTATGTACTGAAACCTATAAGCATTACCATAAAGCACTTATATAAAAGTGTCAATTAAGTCAAAGTCAGTTCTTGGTTACAACAGAGTGGAGTCCTGGAGATTGCAATTCCTTTACAAAGGGCATTAGGTTTCTGTTGTGTTACTATGCCTCTTACAATTTTTACAATTGCCTTAGAATTTATTGACCACATCTAAATATATAAAAGACTGTTGTTTCTGCTATTTTAAGTTGTGTGATGTGATTTATTTTACATTTGTATTATATGGGGTTTGTATGGGTATTGTAAATGTGAGTGAATGACTATGAAGTAATCAATTGCAAATCCAGGTTTCAGAAGAAATAGTAAGGAAACATTAGATGCTCTTAGAGAGAATGGCAAATACTTGATATTGTAGTGCCTACAACAAACAGCTCTGCACACTATATATATTCACTATATAGCAAAACTAAGTAAGGCAATAAGCCAGGCAGTTATTACATTCGGAGGGAGAAATCTTGTACCCTGTGTAGTATTGAAATTGAAATAAGAAAATGTAACCTATCTAGGGAGTTCTGATTTGCTACATTTAGATTAATATGTAAACAAAGTATTAGAACAACAATACCAATTTACAAATGTCTAGTTATGTATGCAATCAGTGGTATATAATAGTTTATAAACAATACACAGTGTAATGTAACATGGATTATTCTTATTTGAAGAGGCCCAAATGGCATTTGGACAAAACTGTATAAAGGAGAAGCACCAAGGTAAGAAGCATACACTATACATGTTTATTTCTATATTTATTCATATGCAGATTTATAGACATCCATTGTGTTTTAAACTACTTTGTGAAGTTGGTTGGGGTTTTTTATTCTGAGAAAAAGTACTAACCTCCAGTAAAAACCAGATTCACTATGAATATCAAGATAATCTCTGGTCTTTGTACAGGTCAATATGTTTTGGGGTACATTTGTAATTTTTAATGTTTAAGTACTTTAATGATACAATTTTCTTTAATCTCCCTACTCTCAATGACCTAAAAAGTGATTGAGAAACTCATTCTGAACATGATAAATAACACTGTTAATGACCTTCTGCTCCTGTTGCACAACACAATCCACATTCTTGATATCCTCCAAGTGTTATGCAGGGTATCTGGATGCTGCCACAGTTGTGTGGCTGTACTCAGTCAGCATGTGGTTATTCGTGTTCGAAATTCTTTCAACAATTGTAAGATTTATTAGCAACTGTTTGCAGAATTTTCATGCACATGGCAAGTGATGACTCATTCATGACCTGTCATTCCTAGTTGTCCTGTTATGGTATATCTTTCCTTCAATTAGAGCACACAACTTGTGTAAAGCAGATCCAACCTTAACTCACATGAGCATAGCAAAACTTTTCCAGGAGAATCTGGTAAGTATCTGGTTTATTGTTAATCTATAGAATACTGTAATTTACAGGCCACTATTGAATGCAGTTTTGCAACTGTTTCATTTGCTGTTAGTTGTTTCTTATTTTATTAAAAGCCAGGGTTACTCCAAAGAAGCCTTTGTCAGGAAGACCTTTTCATCTGTGCAAAAATAATGGACCCTCATTCATAGAAATATGTTAAGCATGTGTGCACACAAGATAGACAGCCATAAAGGAAATGACAATGATATCTTCTTGTTATTTTAAGTTATTAAACCATTATTACAATCTGTCAAGCTGTCCATCTGTCTAACCATGCATCCATGCATGCATCCACTCAAGCATCAATCATTCCATCCATCCATCCACCCATCCATTTATGCATCAAAACATGTATTCATCCACCCAAGCATCCACTTATGCATCAATCATTCCATGCATCCATCCACCCATCCATCCCTGTATCTAACCATGTATCCTTCCATTTGTGCATCCATCCATGTATCAATCTATTCATCCAACCATGAATCCATCCATCCTTGTACCTACGATCTATGCATCCATCTGTACATCATCCATGTATCGATCTATGCATCTAACCATGTATGCATCCATCCATGCATCCATCCATGCATCCATCCATGCATCCATCCATGCATCTATCCTTGCCCCCCCCCCCCCCCCCCCCCTCCCCCCCCCCCCCCCCCCCCCCCCCCCCCCCCTCTTCCCCCCCCCCCCCCCCCCCCCCCATCGATCAAACAGTTGATCAACTAGTCAGAAAATAATGTGTGATGATATGCTTCTTATGTAATCTTAAGGCATTGCATACAGTAAATAATTTATTTGCTCAAGCAGGACCTTGATTTATCAAATATATGGACAAGCACCTAATGTGTCCTGTCACTTAGTAATCAACCTTATACTGAGTTTCCACACAGGACTATGGTATCTCAGAACTCCCTCTTTTAAATGGAAAAGTATATTATTCTAATGTTTCCTTCTATACTATCCTGCTACACGAGAACTGCTGCTGCTACTGCCATACTGGAATCTCCAAATGGAGAGGGGCATGCAAAGACTATAAGTTCTCAGGCATCACTTTGCTGCGTAGTATTGTGTGTGTATTGGGGGGATGTCTGCATGAGTTTTAATAATGTAGCTATGCTATATATAAGACTAATTTCGTGCAATACTTTTCCTGTCACCTGATTCAGCTCATAAATCCTTTTCTACATTGACACTTTTTTATCAATATTTACAGGCTTGTATTACATATATTATACATTATACATATGTATTACATAACATAGCTTGACACAAATACCTCCTCTATTGATTACGTAGGTCAAGCATGTTGTATCACAAAATTGTGATGGTCTACATGTACGAAGTGGGTTGCCAAGTTGTGCACTTTCAGAAGTGCATGGTAACATGTTTATTGAGGTAAGTGTAGCATCTCTATAATATGACGTTTTTGTAATCAAAGTTCATGATCTGCCAAAAGCAATGGGTGACATACGGTTGTTGTGTCCAGTGCAAATTGATGATGTGAACAGTGGACAGAAATCACATGATTGAACACTTGATGTAATTAGTTCCTAGGCCCTTATGGTGATATAAAATAAATGTAGTAGACGTGATTTAATGCTTGCAGCGGAGTTGGAGTACTGAAAAGAGACAGACGTATTTTGTATTCAGATACGTAGTGAAGAAGTCGTCTAAGTGCGGCTAACATTGTGGGCTCGGACATTACAAGGATGTGCCATAGATTGTTCCCCAAGAATATTATTTTTAATATCAGCGGCTTTGTGTATGTACTTAAAGGGTAAGAACGGAATTCTAGCTTTTTTCAGATCCATACAAAATGTTTTCTTTGCAGGCACAAACTTACAGTGTACTCAGTAAGGACAAGGTGCCCCTAGAATATTATGTGTATAGTCAATGATGTTAAAATTGCAGGCAACTCATGCTTTTACTATTTCTATTTATCAGTTGTTACCATATTTCATTGTTTAGCTCATGATTTTTGCAGAGAGGAAGTAGGTTGATGAGTTGAAGTATTGGTGTTTCTTTCTCTTCACAATATTGTTGCACGTGGTTGAGATACTGAAAATGGTCACTGCTGCAGTTTAATGTTCTTTTTTCTGTAAACAGTGATGAAATGTGAGTGATTTTCAGCTCAAATGTGAAAATTTAATAGTTAAAGTGTTTCTGATAGCCTTTAATGATTTTGTATACCCTGTCAGATGCAATAGATATACAGAAAATATGTCTTATTCTTTGTGTTTGGATACAATCGTCATCATAATGAGTAACTTCTCAAGTATTGTAGGCATTCGCATAAAGTAGGCCTATAATATGTATACACAAGTGGTTACACAGATCAGAAATGGGTTTAACAGTGCCATAACAAACGGACCGAATAAACAATACAATACCTGCTAACTGTTGTACAGAAACAGAAGTTAAACTTAGCCAAGAAGAGGGGCAATAAAGGTAAAGTAACATATGATAAAAGAGAATAAGCATTTATAAAATTGGGAGATAAATTACTGTAATTGCTTTTGCTTTCTTTTCCAATGATG
>JAAAKL020017115.1:0-10747 GCA_010016065.2 Carybdea cf. marsupialis auct. non (Linnaeus, 1758) | reverse complement strand
ACTATGGTCTTCCTACGCTCTTTATGTTGGGTTTTTATACTCATTATTAGATGAAGATTTCCATCTGGCCACACAATTGCGGATATTTTACATAAGGAATTTAGAAAACAGAGTCTACTTTATGTCTGATAAGTTGATAAATACACTAAGGGGGACAAGGAATAATACGCCCAAACTGAAAGTATATTTCAGACAACGTTTCCTCTATTTCTGACTTCTTCAAGACTATTGGAAAAATTCTTCGTGAAAACTACCATTTCTATCGGTAAATGAGAGTCAGTGTTAGAATCAAAGTCTTCTTGAGGTTTTGAATAACGGGAACTAGGATGGTACTTTTAGAATTACTGTACACATAAAGCATATAAATTCGGACTTACATTAGGTAGCATTTTGACTAAAAAGGTTAGAAAATTAAACTCGAAAAGCAAATAGTACATAGGGTATATTCAATCTGTTCCACCACTGACCTTGTTAGAAAACAAACTAAACACCTAAAAGAAGAGTTTATACCAAAGTCAAAGGGTATCCAACCAATTTGGTAAATGGAATATTTAGAAGTATGAAACCGAAATTGGCCACACAGGGTCTGACACTATCAGCGAAAGCTAAGACGTCGTAGACCTCCGACAGACAAACTCACACATCAGTACTCTTGTAGATGAAGAGAAGAACGGATCAGTCGAACTCGGCGACAGAAAACTTGCCTGACATATGTGCTGCCTTCCAAGGTTCAACAAAGATTGGTCTTAAATAGAATAAAGCTGTTATCAAGACATACTCTTAAAGATAAAGTAGCTGAGAAAATTTGGCATGGTATACTTTAAAAGTACGAATATATGGTTCGTAAATGTTTTGATACATATGTAGAGGAGAAACATAGAAGAGAATCGCGATATTCTGTGTAAAAAGCGCAACATTTCAAGACACCATCTCATATGAACAACTAAAATGTCAAAGATTCCAAGGACAGGTTCACCATAATTAACAGCAGTTCGGACAAGGCGTGTGAGCGTGGGTTGGAGTAGGGAAGGCGTTATAGAGAGCTGAAGGCTAGTCTAGAAGTCTTATAATCTCAAACGCCCCTCCTTACGGTAGTGAGTTAAACCATGAATGAAAACCCACCCTTGAAGAATACTTGATGAACAATCCAGAATACTTAATAGGCAATCTTGATGAAATGTTTTAAATTGTAAGCGACACTTTTCAATTTTCATCTTTCCATTCTAAAGCTGTGAGTTTATTGTTAAGGAAGTCATTGTATGTCAAAAGAGGGGAATTGTGTGAAGGTTACCTATTTATACGTTGGTGTAATTTTCTACTTCTGTTCTTCAAGCTTATTCTTGAAAGCATCAAATTGAACTAACTGCTTTTTAGGACCTTGGGCGAATCCCACAGACTATACTTTAGTTATTGCAGTTTCAGTCCCTTGCACCAAACGTAATTTCATGTAAACAGTAAAATATTATCTGATGTGCTCAACCTGATAAATATCGGTAGGTTGCTGAAGCAAACAAACATTAAAAATCATTTGACAATCAATGCTTAAAATCTTGCCATGTTTTCCTTCCCATAAAGTTATCCAAGTTATCCTTTTACCAGAAAGGTCTTTTACTTTCATTACTTGGCCGCATCCCCCCTTCCTCGCAGTCCAAGTAGCACGTCCTTCTAGTTGCTAGGGCTCTATTGTAGCATGCTGTTGTATTTCATTTTCATGCAAAAGTTGAATTTCTAATTAAGTTACCATGCCAACCAAGATGTTGGAATTTATCTTAGTGACATAGGTGATTTCAGGAGGACAATATATATTAAAGCACTGCAGCATGAATTGCATTTTTGGCTTATTAGATGGCCCTCTGTAGCTATGTTTACAGTTTCTTATTGTTGATTGCTGCATCCTGCTAAAATGTCTCTTTCACTTAAATCCTATTGGATGCCCAAAGACTAAAGACGTCGCTTACGAATAGAAACTTGCGCGTACTCGTGCAGTGGTTCACGTTTAAGACCTGTCTGTTAAATTTAAAAATGTGAACTCTGATTTTGAGCAGGTATAACCAGCCTATCCTAAGCATCTGTCAGACGTTTTACTGGATCTGGCCTTTTAAGACAGTTATCATCTTTCTCATACTTCAGAGGCTTTCCTTTCAAACAGCGTGTCTGTTTTTCAATACAAGTGCAATTGTTTCTTGATAAAGCTACCATGTCTGTGAGTATCAACCCTTTAGCTAAGGGCCATCCATCCCTAAAGAAACCAGTATTGTAAAGAATGTGCTAAACGTCACTTAACACACGGGTCACATTTGTTTTTTATTAAATGATATAAACTCTGTCTAAAATGCCAAGGGTTTAGGAAGATGAGGATGGACATAAATGACGGCGAATCCATCAAGCAGGTAAATGGCTTTTAGCGTAAAACGAGACGAGTTACAGAAAGTAGACGAAGTGATCAAGAAATTTGTAGACGTATTGGATTCGCCACTGTAGACAAGTAACACATTTTGGTTATGCAATCCAGAATGTACTTAGACACGCCCGCTCTTTTCTGACTGGACGTTACGTTTTTTCAATTCCTGTCAATGGAAAATCTGTACCAGAGACACGTATCTCCATTACATGTATTCTATGCGATGATTTTTCAAAAGGAGGAAATACTATTCTATGTTTGTCTTGCATTTACCCCGTCACTACTTCTTTTAATTTCAAACTTAAAAGCACACTTTCGTGATGACTCAAACACTCAAGCACATCATGAAATATCACAATTACGTTTAGCAGGCTAGGTTGTCAAGGCATTGCTGCCTCGTAACCAATATCAATGATGAAGCAATCTAAACGTTTTGAGTTCCGTAAGATGGAGAATGCCTTTGCTAGTAGAGTTCTTAAATCTACAACTGTCGTAATTTTGGCATATTTTGAATTAAAAAAACCATTCTCCTCACCTTCTTGTTTGCTACTTTACTTTTCTCACAAATTTTGATTTTCAAGTACTGCTTTCGTTTTATAAGAAGCTGCTACGATATCACAAAAGCCATCTCATTTGGGAAATCAAATTTTCTTTTTCCACAAATCATGTTTATAAGCGCACAGAAAGATGAAGCTCAGCTTGCAAACAAATGTTTAAAAATCAAACATTTCTTTCCTATTGCATAGTCTCTCTGTTTCTTTTTTAGTAACATGTTACTCTCTCTCCTCCACTACAATTTGTTCTTCATTTTTCAACCAAAGGATTGTAGGTTAGAATCGTAGATATGTTTGCTCTTTGGCTACAAATCAACATCCATAAACTCGAATATACAAGGGGTGCTGTATATCATTGTTTGGAATTGGTAACAGACAACAGGAAGCATTGCAATCTATACACTCAAGAAACCAAAGGGACTTTAAGATATGAATCTCCTGCACGCTTTCTAGGTGGGTTGGTACAACACGTGCATATGCATTAATTTTTTTACTGGTGAAATTAAGCATTTTGCGACTATAGTAAATGTGAACCTAGACAGCACCGAACAATTCTTGGATTCCAAAGACATCCCTTTGTCTCTGCCTCCAGACAGACAGATCTTCACATTGTTAATGAATAAACGTCACAACACTTTGGATTGAAATCAAAACAGGTCATACACAAACAACAAGGAATTCAAACTGCATCATTGTACACTGTCAATGGTTTATCTGTACGCTTCATCTATGACACTTGGTACAGAGCCTACGTCAGTATTAAAAGTCATCTTCCCCTTGGAAGGCACCTTTGTAGTTTCTACGTCACAACTCTCCAGACACGTAGAAGGCCTCGCAGCCCTTGTATAGGTTAAGGAATGGGCTTGTCAACTGCCAATATACAGCACGCGTAAGTGGTAACTGTCTTCACTTCGACTTCCCTATATGTAGTGACAACACCTAAAGAGAAATTCAATCTGTGAGATCCTGCCTGGCATCTAGTGTATTCACATGTTACATCCAGTCTGCTCGCAGCTAATAGTTTTGCATCTTTTTGCTAAATATGGAAATCAACAGAGGTGGATTTCATGTGTGCTACGAGGAACGTAAGTCCATGACTTAAATTTTATTCTGGTAACTCTATGATTTTTGTTAAATCAAAAGATATTTGGGTAGTACTTATAGATTCACAACTCTAATTATGTCTGAATAGAGAAATCACCCATGCAAATGTAAATGAGTACATCTATGATATAGTACATACTTGATGTCTTACACTGGCACTGCATCAGGTCAGTACAGGGAAACAAGTGGAGGGTTTGAGTATTCATGGAGGAAAATTAACAGGAGTTTCATTAAAAGTAATAGGTTGGACATCTGGCAGTTTCTAGATTGTTTTAAGATAGATATTTGCATTGAATCTAAGAACATAGCATGAAGGAGTGAAAACACGATCTACTAGGAGAAAAATATAATGAGACGGTACAGAAGAAGGAACAAAGAATGACAAGGTGCAGAAGAAGGAACAAAAAATGACAAGATATGGAAGAAAAACAAGGAAGATAAGAACCTAGGGCTGTTAGGAAGGAAAGTTGGATAAGGAAAGGTTTGCAAAGTCAGATAAGTGAATCTATGGAATAAAATGTAGAAGGATTACATTTAAAGTGAGTTAAATCGGTCGGTAGAGAGCTGGTCTAGCAAAGCAGAGGGTTGATGGTTCAAGTCTACCTTCGACCATCAACCTGAAAACTCCTACTGCAAGCCCAACAGGAAAATGTGTAACTGGCATTAGCTGGGGAAGGATAAAGGCGGAGAGGAAAGGAACTGACCACCCTATCTCACCATGCCGTGGCTTAGAACATGTGATACTACACAACATTACATCCCAACGCTCTGTCATAGAGTATACGACTACCTTTACCTTGGTCTAATCTGCAATGGTTACATCACATCTCCTACCCAATTAAAGAGGAATTTGACACAACCAATGCACTGACGTTTACGTTTTTGCCAAACCATAAAGGGCATGCCATGGTTGACAACTTTGAAGGTTTGTTGTCGTCTGTGATAATTATTGAACTGTGATATAGATCATTTATCATAAAAAGCGATAGCAATACTCGAAAATTGCAATAGTAATAGCTCACTTAATTGATTATTGATTAAATTGATCATTGACAAAAATCTGGACGTGTTATGATCGGAGGTGAATTAGCAATGTGTAATAATATGAAGTGTTACCTACAACTTTTTATGAGGAACGATGCACCAAGCTAAAAAGATTAGCAAAACTTACTCGTCAAGGAAGTGCACTGACATTTTAAAATTGTTTCTTCAATATCTAGGTTCAGGCATTTTCTCAAATAAATAGATGTCTCTTCTATGTCATAGTATTACAAAGAGCTGGTAGATAACACACGCTTTACTTATTTATATCAGTGTAAATTCTTTACGAAAACAGAATTTGCTAATTATGTTTTTAAAAAGGTTTAATTACAAATACAACTCTGAATAATATTTGGCAAAAGCATGATCCAATTCTAGAAGACAAGAGGGTGGGAAGAATCAGGATAGGTTTCTTTGCTGAAAACAATTTCATTTGGTAAGCTCTGGGAATCTCTAGTAGCGAAAAGCAAACGTTGCTGTGAGAAAGGGATGAACAACAAGAAAATAGGTACCTCTGCTAAAACAACTTTTTTTATTCTAGTTTAAAACCAGTTTATTCAATGTTCCGTGTTGCATTGCATACAACTTTAACGTATCATTGCTTAATTGGAACTATTCGTTGTGTGGTTTTGAGAATTTACACTAGCCTGGCCTTTGGAAACATAAAAGCACCAAGGAGAAAGGAAAAGAGAAGAGGGAGGAAGCTAACAGAAGAAATGCATCAATGAATCCTGGGGACACATTGCAGAGCTATGGTTATTTTCAAGTGAAGAGAAGGTAGACCGTTTATCGTTTGCATCTAAACCTAATTAGTTTGAGATTCCAAAATGATTCAACATATAGAAAAATTGTGTAGAAAAATGAATCTTACAATCTAAAGTTGTAGAGAAGAATGAAAGATCAGTAAAATAAATCTTGGATCATATTTACATCTACGACCATTTGATTAAGGTAGGAAGATTGGAGCAGTGTAGAAATGGGATTACTGTTCAAGATGAGGAAGTCAATATCATTGTTAGAAGCAAAGGAGGAGTACGAAGGCCAATGTAATTGCTTAAACGGGACAAGAGGGGATAGGATCACAGATTTACAAACAGAATGGGGCATTAAACAGGGACTTTATTGGGACCTAAACAATTCCAATCCCCTTTCTCCTACTGTAAGTTCATATGTTAGTTTAAGAGAATATGTTTTCGATATGGTACGCATTTCGGGAGTAGAAAGGAGTTTGAAATTCTCGCTTAAACTATTGCCTCGATTAAACCTCAATAAACAGTGCTAGCCACAGCTTATCTTGGATAACTCTGAAAGAGAATACCGTTGGAATGTCAACCAGCCGCTTCTTGATTGACTCATTAGCACTCAAAGGTCAAATTCACAGTTCATAGCAAAAGCTGATTGACGACATTAGCAAGCCACAACCTGTCGCAGTTTTGAAATCGGAGACCTGTATTTAAATACAGCACGTCGACAGAATCGCATTAATTTTAAAAAGTGTGACTTCCCTTTCTCGTTAGGATAACTTGAATGAGACCACATCATATGTAATCAAGCCGACCAATCTGTCATCGTACAAGAGCTGGTGGATTGTCATCTGATGATGGTCACAGATCCTTTGGTGCTCCAAGTATTACTTCCTTTCGTAACAAACAGTTTGAGCATGAGTCGGTTTTGATAGTTTTCATACGTAGAGAAGGAATGCTAAGCGAAGGAGAGAAGTACAATTATTTGTACTGGACACTTCAGTAAGCAATAGCTCTGAATTTCCAGATACGTATGTCAATACATGGCGATTCAGGTGAAAGCTTCTGATCAATACTTCCAATAGGCCATATTGTGGTAGTCCTCACAATTTTGTGTCAAATAAGGGCAATCGTACATGATAAACAGCAGAAGTAAAAACATGGAATCTTGAATACAGTGCTGTATAGCCGGATCGTTTGCTATTAAAAATTGTCAGAGCTGGGAGGGGACGGTAATTGGTAAATCGATTTCCAAATGAACGCAAATAATATGACACTTACCGACGGCTGCTATTTTGGTGAATCGTCATCGCATTGGGGAAGCTGAATCAACCCCCAACTACTTCGAACTGTGATATTTCCTAAACTACTCAATGTTTTGAGCTGAAATATTTCTGTTTTTCCTAATATCTTGTAGTGTGTTAAATAGAGTAGAAAAAGGCCATCCCAACATCTGGTCTTACTGTTACGTCATTTTTTGGTGGTACCTTGGAAAGTATCAAGAATTCGGGATGAGCTCGACACTTTTTCGGTGACTCGTTTTTTTCCTTGTTTGATTCTTTCTTTTGCCTCGTACTACCTATGTGCATCTCATAAATAAATCAACCAAATAATTTACATAAATTCTGTATAAACACTGTATAAACTACGGCTTTCGAAAAAGTCTCTGGGCCTAAGTAGTACTTTGTGAATTTAAAACAAACTTGGCTTTGATTTGAAAATCAGATAAAAAGGGCCGTGGAGAAGTGTTTTCGGTGCTGTGACCCCACGCGTATTTTATGCTAGCAAGAAAGCATTCCCACCTAACAACAAAGATCTTGTACCTTCCACGAATTGAAGCATTGCTGCATACTCATTCTTATTGCGAGTGCGAGGCAGAGATAGAGACGAGTCTGTGGAATACAAGGCCTAAGTTGTAGATGTCGATACAAAATAAGTGAAAACATATATTGGGCTAACTGGAGGGGGTTTCAAGTCTTTCTAAGATGCAAACATTGAATCAACATTGATAAAGACATTGAATTATCTAAACATGTATGGAAGTGGAGTGAATGTGACTCAAATTTGAAAGAAGGTGGTCCATTGTGAAAAAGTTCCTGCTTATCAGAGCAGACGAGTTCGTTGTCATCTATGTTTGCAAGAGACACTGGTAATTCTGAAAGTAACTTAAAAAATCTCCTCAATAGTCGAACAGAGCTTGTGTCGAATTGGCGACACGCGATTAGATATTGTGTTCGTTTTTTGGAAACAAGGATAGGAAGAAGTTACGCAGCAATTTTTGGTGTTGTCGGAAGATCAAATTATGGTGGAACTTCAAGTTACACCAAACCCGGTTGTACTTTCTGTAGTATATTTTATGTTATATATATATAGATTTATATATTAAAACTCAAACAGATAAGAAGCCATAAGAAAAATAGCCTGACGAAGGATAGAATATCCGAAAGCTTGCAAAACTAAAGCCATTTTAAGTTGTTGTTTTTATAGATTTATATATATATATATATATATGTATGTATGTATATATACAATCTATATCTTCTCAATAAACATGATTGTGTACGGCACTGGTGGGAATAAAACCCAAATCTCTCCCACTTTGAACACCCATTTAACCATGGCAATAAACTATGCAGTAGTTACTTAACAATTTTGGACGTCGATCGCTACTTTCACCATAATCAACAGCCTTATGTTCTACAGTTTCGCTCAATGCTTAATCAGTTCCATGTCCATCTCTAAGTACTCAGGCAGACACTAGCAATCATAAATCGCAAATACTGGGAAATCATTACTAGTCATATCCTGTAAAATAGAGTTTCAAACGTCGCCTAGATTCATTCCTATAGCAACAATAGGTTCCTTTTTAAACGTGTTAATGTGGAAGTGGCACTTATAACTCCTGCCGTCAATTTCATGACTCCCAAACAGCAAAGGAATCATCTTCTCTCAAACCCTGTTTTTTGAAAGCAAACCAAGATCAGTTGATAATGAACGAGTTCAACATTAAACCATGAGCGTTTGGCCACGTGTAGTGGTCTTATTAAACAGGAGGTGACTAGTTCAGTTTAAATGCTATGAAGAGCTTTGAAACACCATCGCTCTGTTGAGGCGGGTTAGGTTACTGAGTGACTAAATTTATCTGCTATAAAGGCATTCTAGAACATAAATGTTTGACTGCGGAACTTTTTATTGCCTGATAGCAGTTGTTCTCTGCAGGTAAATTGATCCGTTCTACCAAAGGAAAGGAGCTGTTTGATGTCCGTGCGAGAAAAATCATCCTTTAATATCGAAGGAATTACTGAAGGGATTATAGGTTCGGATGTTTTGCTTGAAATAGGGAAATATGAGCGAACACGGTGGATTAAACGCTCTCATTAGTTTTCTAAATTTTCTTTACAAAGTTCGGCTAAGTTATATTTGTTTTTCGGAATGTGTGGGTTCACGATGTTTTTTCCTGTGTCTGTTGTCTTCAGTAAGTCTGAATACTGAAGCATGCATTTTGATCGAGGGAAGAGAATTCATAGAATATAAAGAACGCAGCCCACCTCGGCCGTAGGGATACTGACCGTCTGGTCATGATAGTTAATTTGGAGTGAGTAAAAGGGAACCCGTTTCATAGCAGGTCTATAGATTACAGTTTAGGAGTAAAAAAAAGGCAGAAAATATCAGTTCACCCATTTATTAACAGTGTGGGAGACGGTGGTCAGGATACATGATTTATCCATCAAAATGATCCCAAATACCAGAAGACTAAGGAAAAAATTGAAAAGTAATAGAAAGGAAGGAATGTCGGGTGAAGACGGTTAATAAAAACGTGTTAACATTTTTGAAAGCTAATAGGGATTAGAAAGTCACATATTTTTTGCTAGTAATGTATGAAACGGACCCATTTAAAATGTGAGTGCCAGGGATCTGGAATGTGAAGATCTACAATGTACTGTAAGTTTATCAGAGACCATTGTCCTTTATTATTGTTGCTGTTGAAACTACCTCATTTTCAAGTGTACTTTAAATGGTCTAATATTTGTCGACTCAGTTGATGCCACATGGATGTTTACTATATTGTCTTTTTCAGGCTAATTGACTCTGGAATGTTGTGCAGATATATGTTGTAAGATCGCAGACTTCGAGAAAAAAAAGGATCGGGCCTGTTGGAGAAGTCATGCTGATTTTGTGTTTGTTGCGTTTTCTTCGCTATTGCTGGGAATCATATGTGTAGGAGATTCTAAGATATGTTGTTGAAGTGGTTGTGGTGGTGCAGGGAATGAATTGTTTCTTTCATCTCCAAGATACTCTTCATCTTGTTATCATTGCAATACACAACATGTGCTGAAGGGCTGTCTTGTTCTCGCGTAAATTTCACAACTTTTGAAAATAAAGGTTTACAGTTTCCGAATGGCGCATAAAACAAGAGACAGGAGCAGAAAGGCGACAAAAACGATAGCTTATTAATGCCCCTTCCCCTAAAAATTACGTGGAACGGATTGTTTTCTAAAAGAATACTAAAGCTGAGGGGATCATTGTGTCCTACCCAAAAGCCCATGATAAGCAGTACCCCCTTTTTCACCTCGTTTTTGCTTCTCTCCTTCTCACTACCAACATTTTCCATTCCTGATGCAGATGTTCATGGTGACAAAAGCTATGATGTTTTTGCCTTATAGTAACAAGAATTATGATAAACGAAACATTAAGGATAGTGGTGATGATAATGGTGATGATGATGATGATGATGATGATAATAATAATGATCATAATTATTGTGATGATGATGATGAGGATGAGAATGATAATGATGATGATGATAATGATGATGATGATGATGATGATGATAATGATGATAGTGATGATGATGATAATGATGATAGTGATGATGATGATGATGATGATAATGATGATGGTGA
>JAAAKL020017114.1:0-10747 GCA_010016065.2 Carybdea cf. marsupialis auct. non (Linnaeus, 1758) | reverse complement strand
GGGGCCAGTACTCATGACTTCACTTTTTCGTAATTGGAAACAATGAGAAGCTCGATCCAGTCTTTTTTAGACCTCCTTTACAAAAGTTCCAGTGTAAAACTTCAGCATTTCCTTTGTTATGGACTCATGTGTTAGCATCTATTGGCCTAGAGGTTTGGTCCTCCCAATCATTGCTAATTTTAATCGCTATAAAAAATGCAACCCATATTGTGCAAACTCTTCGACATACATCTCGTTTCGTCAAATGCAATTCATGGCAAAGCATAACCTTTGTGTGGAGAATCGTCACCAGGCCCTTTGATGTCTACGTCTTGTTCGCTTCAATTTTGTAAGTTCAGTTTTTCCTCACTTGTGATTGTAAACGCAGGCAGGTTTTACCGAGTTATATTTTACGTGATATTGAGCGTAATTTCTCGAGGTTTTCTCCAAAAGTTTTGTTGTTGTTATGTACTCCACAAGAACACTTATGTCAACAGTAGTATATCTCAACCTCGCAGCAAAATCTCGTAGGTATCATCGGCCACCTTGGCCTTCTCTATCACTGAGGGTATTCAACTGAGAAATTATTCTTTTAAAGATCCAATCTATTGTTGCGCTTCACGCAAAATATAAACTGCTATTGCGCATTTTTAAGCTGCACCAGTGTTTCATAATCTCTGGCTGCACAGCCGCAAAATATTCTGTTCAGTAAACGTTGAATTTACCGCCTGACGGAAATCTTGTCAACTCTCATAATTTCCTCTGATCTTGCATCGACCGAAGTCAAATCTCAAACTCTTACAATTTTACAAATCTTTATATAAAAGAAGATAATAATAAATCGGACATATGAAAGAAGATCTACAAATCAATGAAGAAAGAATAACCATAACAATCACAAGATCCTTAGGGAATTATACACGTAACAGGAAACATAGGCGGTAGTGACTGGAAAGTGTTTACAACGTAATTACTCTGTGTGGGCGTAACAACACGCGAGATTCTACAAATCTTGCTAGAGTTCAGTTTGATCATGAAGGAGGTAACTTCATCTCCTGGCTTTCACCAAACTAGAGATGCAAAACAAAACTTGTTAGCGACGAGGTGAGACGTTATTTCATTTTGCGTAGACAACAAGTCAAGTCAACAATTGACGCGAATACATAAAAAAGGGAGTGAAAAGTTACTTTTAAAAATCAACGTAATGTGGGTGAACTCACGATAGTTCAAGTCTTCATTATCATCTTGAGGATTTTTTTTGTCAATTGGATGTGAAAGTTCTCTTCGTCGCAGAATGTACATTCGCAAACTTCACAGTCGTCGGCCATTTTGTCAATCTGGCTTCTGATAATGGCGACGCCAGTGCTTTGATGCAAGATGCCTAATTGTATAGGATGTAGTGTTGCTCATCACAGTTAACAGACATTTGTTAATGACAGAGATAAGCAGTGTCTACCTAATCATATGCAACCTGCTAAGTTTTTCAAGAGCTTGAATCTGCTGTATAAAAGACAGTGGCAAAACCACAACAAAAACACTGGGGAAGGGAAAACTAAAATTTTTATTACACATATTTTCACTAAAAACTGATAAGAAAAGCCAATAAAACAAATAAAGTTAAGATTATTGGAGAGGTCTGGACTCCCTTGCTCTAGTGAACCTATTGGTTATTAATTTTGAAGCAGACTTAACCTATACTGAAGGATTGTTTTAGCCCTCATACCGTTTAAGAGTATAGGTTAAGTGTGATGATGACAGAAAGTAGATAATTTTCACTGAAATTGGATGTTCCATAAATGCAGTTGATTTTTTTTGTTGTTTTTTTAGTAGGCGTAATATCATACAAGGCTAACAAAAGCCACTAATTGTATGCACTAGAGTAGAAGGTAAACAGTATAGATAGTAAGAGAGAGAGAGAGAGAGGGGGGGGGATAGGAACAACTAACATAAAAGAAAGGAATTCACGTTTGACTTAAGCATCTAAGTTATAGGAAGAGGGAAGACAATCAGACGACAGAGAGTTCACAGCTTAGCAGTTCGTGGAAAGAAACAAGTCCCATAGAAAGACTTCTTGACATTTTATGTGGTGATAGCTGAAAGCAGCGAAGCAGGATCAACGCAGATATACGTTCGTCTGAAAGTGTCATTGTGTAGGACTTACGTCATAAGTATTGCAAAGAGACATATTTAGTCATGAACAGATTCGTAGAGGAACTGGAGCTGATGTAACCATCATCGATGCTATCAGAAAAAGAAGACTGTGCTGGTTTGGCCACGTTGGCAGACGTCCGGAAGATGGCGCTCTTCAAAAAGCGTTCATAGAGGACTTCCACAACCCAAGACCAAGAGGAAGGCCACATCAACGATGGAGGGACCAGATTCCATTTGACATCGGATGTTCCTTCCCAAATGCTAAAGATGCTGCGATGGGCAGGGCTCGATGGAACAGAACTGTCAGAGGGAGCAAGGGATGTATCCAGGCTTGAGCACAAAAGCATATATAGTCAAGCTCGTGCCAAACTTTTAAAAGATTCTCACGCTTTAGTGATTTCAAAATTCCATCATCTGGGAATGGTTTAATGTCAATATCTCAAAAGCCAAGAAGAAAAACACAAATGATCTAATGCTAACTATGATTTAATGTACTTGGGTCTTCTAGGGAAAGATATTTTAAAAACAATACGAAAACGGCATAGGACATTCTTTATATATGCCCGCCGCCTCTTGTGCTCACAAGCGCTTCATTCCCACCCCTTACTAACTAACACCACCCTGAAAATTGTCACTGCCTGCTTAAGAAACAGTGGCGTGGTGGAACATGTCCTTCATCAAAGAATAGTTGCTATTATAGAACTTTTGGCAAGACCCCTATCGTTATTCAGATTTAATGTTTGACTCACGTCGGAGTCATGATGGCTTTGAATCTCCTTTATTTGTGAATCGCAGCTCAAAGCTTTTGTGTGCAGTAGTAGTTTATGTGGAAAGGGTTTCCTGGACTCTTATATTCGTAGGAGATATTACAAACAGCCGCTATTATCGTTTGATTTTGATCAGTACTTCTCTTACAAAAGGTTCTGTTGAAAGTAATCAACTGGTTGTTAATCATCCACTGACACGTTTTTGTTATTGTCATATATAATGGTCACAGACAGTGCTCGATGTAAATCTACAGGTCTGTTGAGTCTCATTGTCAACAGTATAACCACATGTATAGTGTAACGCGTGTGTTTGGAATTCCATTCACAGTGTTCACTTATAGGATATACTTTGTTTGTTTGCAATTTTGCTACACTGGTTATACATTAAGCTCCCTTTACAAGGCGAACTCCGACGCATAAAGCGAGTTATATTTCAATAAACTTCAATCTCAATGTTTATACTCAAAAATTGAATACTTACGAGTTGTATCCGATTGACAAAAACTCTCTTCCTTTAGGTAATAAAGAAATAAACACTTTATTCAATTATGTTTGCAAAATCAACTTCACACTTCCGGAACGTGACTTAGAAACTGGCCAACATGTAATTGAAAATCAGGCATTTGTCAAGAACTACGAAGACAATCTACTTAGGAAATTAGCAAAAGAGTGTTCCTCGTTTCATCTTGCCACTCTAAAAGTGATATAATGTGATAAAGAAGCTTGTACGTTGTCACCATGAAGAATTTTTTCAACTTCGTAGCAAGATGAGTGATTGAGTATGTCAAAATCCTCTCAGTTCCTTTTATTTGTTTACAGAAGTATTCCACTTTTACTCCAGTGAATTGCTGTGACCAGTGTCTGGCGAAAAGGTCCAAAAAAAGGAGTTCGTGAAGTCTGATTTACTCACAACAATTCAGAGCTCAGATAGTCACGTGACTAAGCGAAAATCAATCGTATGTTTAAGCTAGGCTTCAAGAACACATTCATCAAGTTGGGGACAATGTATCTTGGTGACAGAGTACATGCCTTGGATTTCATCATATAATAATCAGGTCGTATGCAAACTGAAATGGAGACCCTTCTTCGTCAAAGGAAGTGAAACAAATTATTAGAGTCTTAACTTACTTGGAAAATTATATCCATTTCCCAGGGGCTCATTTTCCGAAAAGCAAATTAGCGTACTTTGCTTGTACCGTCTTAGGGGGCCTGGAAGAAGCACAGGGTGCCACAGAAATACATCAGATATGTATAAGAGGCATACAATGGATGTATTGCACAAAGGAAAACAGAAATGCTGAGTGAAAAGATCGAGGTCATGAAAGGAGCGTGACCAGACGAAAATTTATCTCCAATTAAGTTTACAGCTGCAATAGAATAAATATCCAAGAGAGTGGTATAAACATCAATGGAGAACCACTGGATAATTTGAGACCTGCAGATGTCAGACTGAGAAGGTGGAGATTTGACATTGAGGATGTAGGTGGCAGCAAGTGGTACAAGATGGGGAAAAAAATGGGGAAGCCAACTGCCAACAGTGACATGAGGCTAAAAATAAAATGAACTGAAATGGGCAGTCAATGAGCAGACATGTTGGTTCTCCTTCCTTATCTTTCGGGAATTTTTGTTTAACCTATGCGTCTTGTAGGCTAGTATTGCATTATTTAGTTTATTATGCCTTTTTCCAATATAAATTAATGATTGAAAACTTGGGGTGATATCAGATGGATGGGTGTAGTTTCAAATTGCAATGCATGTGAAGCTTTCAACACTTTCTGCTGTTTGTTTTTAAAAATTTGAAAACTTTCCATATTTTGTTAACTTCAAACCACAATTTTAAGTTTCCACAGGTCCCCAAAGGTGAATACCTAGTACGAACACCCTATATATTACAAATAAAAACATGAATCAGTCTAAAGGGAGAGGGAACATTGCTATGCATTTTGTTTACAAAGATTAAATCATATTTCAACTAGACAAGACAGTCTTCTTCAGAATGACACTAGAACTAAACACTGCAAACTCAGATCACAATTTTCGATCAGTCAAATTGTGAAATAACAGGCCTTAAGATGTCTTTCATTCCATTTGAGTTACATAAGTATGAAGCATCAACATGCCAAAAGCCAAACTTACCTGACAAATAAAAATAAAAGCTGACAAATGGGCCAAACTCAGGTTGTACTTGTTGTGGGATGCAAGACCAACTCTTCTCTAGCTGACACTTCTTACATTGACAACTTTGGCTACATTTGATTCATATCATTCTTAAAATAAACTGCTTCACACTACACAGATGTTCAATCTTCATATTTACATAAAATGGACTTTTGATGCATAATTTGATCTTTTAATTTGATCTTCATCTTTCTCTAACTAAGACCCCTTTTATACAAGATCAGATTTATCTGGAAGCGGATCCATTTGGATCCATACTCGTCTTTACAGGCATTTACACAGGTACAGATCCAAAATTGACATGCATTTAGACGAGATCAGATCCATTTGGATCTGCTTGAAAGCACATGTGTGGAAATAGTTTTTAAAATTGGGTGGCAAGAGTAGACCTGCTCAAGTTGTTTGATTAGTAATCTGATACTACTTTATAGAGAAGAGCACTGTTCTACCCTTTGTCTGATCAGATGCTATAATTGGTTTAAATCCTGAGTGGTAAAACTTAGAGAGACATGAGACCTTTCTGGTACAGGAGCCAGACGAGACCTGCTTTCAAAGCGATCCCAAAACGAGCAAGGATAGTAGATCCAAATGAGATTGGATCCACTAGCTCTCGTGTAAACGCAAGGCCGATCTGTACCAGTTTGGATATGGATCCATTTGGATCTGCTCTAGTGTAAATGCAGTTTTAGACTACCTCTCTGGTGCTAATCTTGAAAAATATGATATTTTCCTGTCATTCATGTATATAGGATAGACAGAGGACAATATGGCATGTTATACTAAACAATCACAAGATTACAGCATCAAGGAAACTCCCTTTTGTAAGGATCTTACTATAAAGTTGCATATTGCTGGTTTGCATTATGGTCATTCCATACAGGTTCAACATTCCTGATGGAATCATGAAAAACGTTTTAGTTAATCTTTCAAAATATGCTTTAAGTTAAAAACAAACTAACTTGTGATTGAAAATCGGTTAAAAAAGGAACCATTTTATTCAGCTATGTATAATAACAATAGAATAAAAGTTGATAATTTACTCATATACACTGCAATGTTTTATTTACAAGTTACTAAGTTAGTCCTTTTCCTCAAAACACATTGACAAATGTCCTACTCCATTCCACTCTTTGCCTAGTCAATAAACAGTAGTAACATGTGCATATTATCTGGTCTCTAACAGATGGGATGGGGTGTGGGTGGAATAATACATAGTAGTAGTGTAGTGGTAGTATATCTGATTCACAATCAAGGGTCATGAGTTCGAACTGACCCTGAGCTTGCCTGCCAAAATCCTTGAGGTGTTGTGCTTTGTCATCTGCTCTCATGAAGTGGGAAACTATGTTTCAAGAGATAGGGCAGTGAGGTGACTGCAAGTAAGAATAGCATGACTATCATGAATAGTAAGCAAAAATAGTAAAAGTAATCTCGTTCCCAGTAATGGCTTGAACTGGGTAAAATAATTTTAAAAAAATAGTAGGGGGTTGGAAAAAATAGTGAGAATTGATAGCCAGGGTGTTGGGATAGTAGGGGGCTGCAAAAAATAGTAAGAATTATATAGCCTTCTCAGTGCAACTACAATGCAACAAATTTGAAAGATTTGAATAATCTTTCATGCAAATACCACCATAATGAAACGACAATGCAACAGCTTCAAAAAGACAAACTACTTGAAATGTACAGGTTGGAAATGCTTCCCAAATCTGATAGCCAGATTGGAGTAATAATGTCCTGGGTAGAACATTTTCATAAAAATTAATAAGCAGGGGAGGCATCTATTAGAGACCAGAGAGTAGATATACCTAATAACAATTAGATCTCACACATAATAAAGACAAATGAGCACCATCGTTATTTATTAGTAGTTGGGGTTTTAGGAAGCAAACATTAGCTATAGACTTTTGCAATTCACTGCAAGCCATTATATGCATCAATTCTGATTACCAGATTTCAATATAGCTGTGAAAACTTCACCTACATGAATAAGTCCTCTTTCCTCATATTCTTTTTTATCCCAATGTCAATTTTTAAGTTCACATGGCAACCAAACAGTTTCTCAAGGTCTGCCTTTACTAGATGATGGAGGTCATCTATTTTGCTTAGAACATATCGTTGTTGGCTTTTCCTTGGCCATAATAGTCGCTTGGATAACTTTACTGCTCCACTTAAGTCCTGTTCAAGCATAACAGTCTCTTGCTTAAATTGCCATGGGATTTCCTTGTCAAACAGCTCTAGTATCTTCTCCCTTATTAATTCTGATATCTGATCATCAACACTTGCATCCAACTGAACATCTTCTGGGAACTCCCACTCGCCTGTTTTCGCCCTAGCCATAAAGTAATCTCGTATATCCTCAATACCATCTCCAGTTGCGGAGGAAACCATGAAAACGTGTTCAAACCCACTATACCCCCCTCTGTCCTTGTATCCGTACAAATCCCTCTGCCTGTCTTCAAGAAGATCGTTGGACAGTGTCAGAAGTACGCCCTTTCTTGATAATAGGTCAATTTTGTTAAGTATCAAAACACTTGGTATTTCTGAGAATTGGTGGAGAATTTCTAAAATTGCTTCATGTATTCGTTCTCTCCTTTTCTTTTTCGATACGTCTACCATCACTGCAATAAGGTCTGACATTTCGGTAACCATTCCTGGAGTCGTTATTTGCAGTCGATCCATCTTGAGTCTTCTCCCTTCCTCGTAATTGACTACCCCAGGAGTGTCTGAAATAACGACCTGTGTGCTACCTTGCGTATATACGCCCGTCAGAGCTCGACGTGTGGTATGTGCGATATTAGTCACAATGGAAACTTTAGCACGAATGAAATTATTGATAAAGGTAGACTTTCCACAATTGGGTTCTCCAAGAATGGCAACTTTGAGAATCTTTCTCTCTTGTTCCTGTGAAGATGAAACGTCCCCAGCAACTATTCCATTCGTATGCAATCTATTACGTGCATTTAACGATGTGCAACAGCGTTGACGTATCCCATTTTTTATGATAAACCTAAATATAGATGTTCCTCGGCACACTGAATTGTTCACCATCTCGAATACGAACAAAACATGAGCATTCAGCTATGCAACAGAAGGGGACAAACCATTGATTTATTAGTTTCCTAATAAAACTGATAGATCGATGGAATACCCAAAAAAATAACATGCTCTTCATATGCCTCGTTTTCACAATGAAACCAAGTAATAATGTCTACCATCGATAAAGCATGATACTATCAGTTTTAGAAAAGTGACTCTCATAGACATAGGACTGTGTAGGAATAGATACCGTACACTGGTACGTATTTGGTCGAGAGCGTAAAAATCGATCAGGATGAAAAACGTTAGGCCAACTAAAGGTCATAGGCGTGGAACTTCATTTCGTAAAGCCAGGCAGCAGTACGAGAATCGTGAGTTAAAGACAATCAGTCAACAACAAGACTGTGCCCATGAGGTGAGTGAATAGGCGTAGCATTTTGTATGCCATAGTAACTATAGGCTACTTTGTACTCAAAGCCTCTAATGCATAGGTTTAAGCTAGGCCCCATCAGTGGGTAAGTTAACGGAGAATTTTATAGTGCTATGTAATGAATCAGAACATGACGTGAGAACAACAATCTATCGCATTTGAGTACGAGTAGACAATGGGTTAGTTTGAACCAGAGTATCATTTGTAAGAAGCCTCCAGTCTTAAAGATGAAACTTGAAATAATAGACTCTCTATAAATCTGTATATATGTATTTTATGGTAAGTGGAGATGCATGTACCCTGGCCTGATATAATGTAGCATATTATATTGATCATATGAGGGATCAGCATTTCATTTGTGTTGGCTATGGTTTACAAGCATATTTCTTCATTACGAATATGAAAACTATGAGTTTAAATTCGAGGGGTTATATTGAGAGCTACTTTTGCATTGATTGTCAGTTTAGGCTAATATTGCAGAAATACCCAGTCTCCCAAACAACACAATATCGCACTGATACAGAGAGCATTTTTAAGTAATACCTGAGTAAAACATGTGTTGTTTTTTGTCTGGAGACACCTGGTAAGATGCAGAAGCTGGAACAGATGCTGGTACGGCATCATAGGGGAATATTGGGTTACATGCCTGTAGTTACTTGAATTGATATATTAAGAAGTAAAGAACTTGCAAGAAGGTGTGGGCTGAAGCAGCTGAGCAAGGTGTTGGAGTAAAGTATGGTCTAGCCATGATTAGACACCAAGAAGAAGATGAAGCCATAGGAAAGATATCTAGATATTGGCATCATAAGCACTTGGAAGAAGACTAGCCATAAGGTGCAGAAGGAGCTTCCTCAGGTATTTTTAAAAGAATATGATAAGTGACATGACTGGTGAAATAACATGGCCATCACAAAAGAAAATGAAGGAGTCTGTCAAATCACCAGCAAATATTATTTCACCAAAAAGGAAACTATTATTTTGACTACGTTTTGTGTTACAGAGAAGAGAGGATTTTAAAATATCAAGTTTGAAGCAATACCAGAGAAATGTGAAGATATCACCTCCAGGATTCACTTGTCTCTGGTATGCCTTCAAACGTGACAACATTTTATCAATTTTTGAATTCCTAACCATAGCTCATTTGGTACAGCAGCACACTGCGAGTGTGTGGGTCTTGGGTTCAAATCCCGGTGGTGACAGTTTCACTTTTCTATGGTATCCCTTCACACTTGACAACATTTTGTCTATTTCTGACTTCTTCAGGTCTATTGGGAATGTTACTGTTAAACACAAGCACTTGCAGTATAATATATTTGTTGGATCACAAACTCATATATCATACTACAAGTCCTTGTGTTTAATGATAATTATATTTCTGATATACCTGGGGAAGTCAGAAATAGACTGAACATTGTATAGTTTCCTTGTTTGTATATGATTCTTTATTGCTAGTCGGTGTAGTTATCACCCTTTCAGTCAACCCACATGACATGAGATAAGAAGGTGTAAAAATGGAGAAAGTAAGTATGCTAAGTAATAGTGAATAGGGGGATATTAGGGAGTTTATTTTTGAAACTATACAATATATTAGCACAGACAAACCAAACTGAAAAGGTTCCCTTTTTGATGACCTTCTGATTGGGTAACTGTAATAGAAGGGTCAAATGAGGTGAATATAGTATAACATCAGCCACTTAAGTGCATCAAAATCATGTGCCTTGTCTATTTAGTTTGTAAAGGTATTGTTTTTGTACTGATTTGTTATTAACAGCCTTTCCTGTAATTGTATTTTAATTATTTACTTAGCTTGCAAAAGAAACATTAAAGAAATTTACAGACTTTCCACTTTCAAACAAGACCCTCAAAGGTAAGAGAAATTTTACTTAGTTACATTTGTATATTTTCCCTAAGTATCTTGTAAGGGCGGCAGCGCGGCAAGGCATGACAGGAAGGCATGATACAAGTTGCGATTAGCTTTTAGTACCATTCCAGTGTATATTATATAGATACGAAAAAGTGATCACAGTATCCGATGACAACAACTGGCAAATATCAACTGAATTCTACGAACAAATTTCTACATGTGCAGTAGACCCGGCGATGATGTTGACTTCAGCCAATCACAACTGATCAAACCAGTCGAGGACTACTGTATATATGCCATACTAAAATATTTAGGGAATGTACAATTACACAAGAAGATAGTTGA
>JAAAKL020017113.1:0-10747 GCA_010016065.2 Carybdea cf. marsupialis auct. non (Linnaeus, 1758) | reverse complement strand
AACTCATCGACTTTCATGATGGGGGTGATCATGTACACTTTTGGGGGCTGAAATTCAGAACAGACTAATATTCTGGCAGAGCCTGCATCAGTCGTTTGCAGTGTACTTGCCTGTGTTCATTTGTCGGAAAATTAAGGAAAACAGAGCTTTCGGAACTAAAATATTAAGAACATGAAGGCTTTATATGATTCAGAATTAAGAAGATTTTAAGAACTTTTTAAGGCTTACATTTCAAATATCTAAGAACTTTTTATGCCTTGAAGAATTCCGAATGTTCTTTTAAAAACAAATTAGGTGTATCAGTCGTGTATAACACTCAGTGGTGATCAGTAGGTCAATCCTTTTTCGCTGAAAGCCCTCAATGCGGGGATATTTAGCCTATCTAGACATTCTCCAGTGCTAGTGTCCTGATCTGGTCTGATGAATAAATCTTGTCATACTCCTGTCATCTATCTTCTTCCTGTTAAAGTAGGATTTTTCCACAGGCTCAGTTTCAATGCCGTATAGCAGAATCGGTCTACAGATCTTTTAGATATGGCCTTTGGCAGTGAGTGAATGGACTCTGAACTTTAGAATGGAAACTGGTTCCTTAAATTTTCCCGAAAACTACTAAATACAAGAAACAAACGCCGCATATCACGCTCCACCTGTACATAAATGATCTCCCAGATATCGAAAGCAGCCGACTACTTCGAGCGGGCTGGGTCATAATAAACTGCTAGAATTTTAGGCTATGTACTAACCTAGAATTGCCAAGTTATACTGTCATAGAAATTTTCATGCCAAGATTTACCTTCCTAGAATCCATTTTGCGAGAGTAGATACTAGTACCCTAACTCTGACCCTTATCCCTAACCCTTAGTCCTAACCCTAATTTGATTTTAGAATAGTACATCAATGGTTAAATAATCCTTCTAGGAAAGTGCATCTCTAACTTTCTAGCATTTTATGCGTTCCCAAGCGGGCTGGCCCGGTTGCTGGTGGTGGTGAGAATTAGCGATCGGCTAACCGGATTGTAGACTTTACTATTGTACTTAAGTCTTCGTTTTTGGAATGGGAGATCCTGGGTTCAAACCGGGCCAGCGTCTCAAGCACTTCATGTTTAATGAGTTCTATACTGTGTAGTTCATGACAGCTAGTGTGTCTGCCTGAGTACTTATATCAATGAAATGGCACTGATGAAATTAACAGCGAAAAACAAAAAAGATTGCTGGTGGTGGTGAGAATTGGCGATCGACTAATCGGATTGTAGACTATACTATTGCACTATTTAGTGCCATGGTAAAGTCTTCGTTTTAGGAATGAGAGATCCTGGGTTCGAACCGGGCCAGCGCCACAAGCACTTCATGTTTAATGTGTTCTCTACTATGTAGTTCATGACTGCTTGTGTATCAATGTTTAAGCGTGGAGGAATATAAGCAAGTAAACCACTAATGGAAGACACAAGACAATCATCAAGCAAGTATCTATATGTGTATGTTTGCCTAATGATCGCCTCAGTGTGATACTCAGAGCAGCAAATTTCCCGTGTCTTCCTTTATTGGTTTACTTGCTTATATAGATATAGACATATAAATACACACATTGCTTGTAATAAATAAAGAAGGGACTTACTCGAAGTCCCTTGTCTTTTTCTCTTTCTTTTGCATCTTATTTACACATTGTCCAGCAAACGTTGAGTTTCATACTATTTTTATTTCTATATACATATGCATATGCAGAAAAATGTTGATCGATGAAGCTGCTGATGAATCGAGACATTCAATGAAATGTTGAAAAACGATTACTTTGCATCAAAGATTACCCCTGCTGTGTTTTAGTAAAGAAATGATAGAATATTTTGTGGTCTATCCGTTTCGTATTTCATAAATATTCACCTGCAACCATAGTATAGATGTGGGGCAGGGACAAACCATCACACCCTTTTTGGGTATTAACTGTTAATCAACAAGCATACCCCCGTTAGTAGTCTGATCAAAATCGGAAAAGATGAAGGCTGAAGGAAACACTGGGTGGACCAACAAGTACCATCACATAAACCAAGATGAGGAGGGACAGCAATGACGACCTGGTATGAGACAACAAAACAGAACACGAAAGCATGGTTATTAGTAAGGACAGACCAAATAGACAGGAATGTGTGGAGGATATTGTTTAAGACCATTATCTCTAAATTCCCAAAATTTAGTTATCCAGGAAAAATTCCTAATTTTGAAGTTAAGGAACTTTTCATTCTTAGCTTCAGCTTAAAGGGCATCCATGCCAACCTGTAGCAAAGAAATGGTCTAGGTGCTAATGCCCTCGGTAATATTTAAACCTAAAGACAAGTTTTAAACATAAGAGTATACAGTCTGTCTTCTGACCTCATTCTATGCCCTACATAGCGTTACCGTTTGATTTATGGCCTGATTTGATAAAATTTTGCCTTCGTTTCCTTTGTGAACTGGCCTTTTGTCACTTCCACTATAGGATGTGATACATTACTGGAAAAGAGTACTAAATCTCCTTAACAGTATTGGTCAGTACGTTTTAGTATTTCAGCTACTGAATTATGACGACCAGAGAGGGAGTGGATATCACCAGATATTAAACATGCGAAACAGTTTGTGTGTCGACATTGAACGCTTGTTAAGCATAAATACAGACATGGATTATGGCTTTAATCGGGTTTAGTTGGCAAGTATTAACAATTTCCGCACATTCTAATCAACAATTTTTGTCCACCTCAATTATAATTATCAGCTCTCAAGTGACTTCATCTAGCAATGTCGCACTTGTTTTCTTAGCACCCAACATGAGGACGTGGTTGTATGTATTAACTCTATTTTCCTTCCCTCTTTCTATAATTTATTTGGATATAGAAATAAGATGCTGGTTTCAACACGTTCTAGACGGGGCCACAGACATCACGCGGAAGTATAGAATGATACCTATTAGCACCAGGGGTTTTCTTAACAGATTCCTTTTGGGCTCAGCGTTAAACACGACGCTGTCATTACAAAAACTAGAAAAGCAATGGGGCTACTTCCTGGAATAAACATGATAAGTGACGCTGACCAAAGCTAAAGTTCATCAAGAGCTGCATGACTCACGAAAATTTGTAGATGAGTTCGTTCTGTGATAGTCAACATTTTTAGACCAAATGTAACACAACGATTGTGAAGTTTGCCTCGTTTGTTTACCGTAGTTTGTAAGGTAGGTTTACAGCAATTAGTATTTTGCTCTGTTATGATACATTTCTTTTGATCGCACTGGCACTTTATTTTTCGTGTACATGTTTCAGTGATCGAGGGGACCTTTTTTCGATCTTCTAGTGTCGTTTAGTTGGAATTGTTCCTTTACAACCGAGAAAATCTTGTGATTTTTAAGTCTTTCGACCTTTCAGTAATTTCAGCCGTTACTAATCTATATACTTAGGTCTCTGTTCAAGAAGAGACTCATACAGCCCAATAGAGCTCCATTATAGAATAAGATGTTAACATTTTCATAATGATACCAGCAAGTTTTGTGTTTTATACTCATCAATTAGTTTATCATTTCGTACACAAGCAGACCAGTAATAGAATCATCTATGGTTGATTTGGAAATCGATTCAAATAATGTTAGGAAGAGCATTTAACTCATAAAAACTTTGTTAATAAGAAGTTGTCAACAAAAATATTCGCGAAATAGGCATAATTCTTCTTTTCCTTGAGGCTTCAATTGACTGTACTGAGAGATTGATCAGTGCACTTTCGTGCAGTCTGGTGGCAAAGTGTGTAAGACCAATATGAAATCTGTAACACTGCGTCATATGTAACACTACATTTTGTTAATGCAACCAATTATGATTATCATTAGAAGCAGCAGCAACAGAGGGCATGAGTCTCACTGCCTACCATTTCTTTTCATCTGGTAGTGTGCACATGCCCTAAAATGTAGTGGTATCTAAAGCGATTAAACGATTTAAAAAACTAATTATTGGGTATATCAGGTGTTGAATTTGTTATTTCAATGCTATGTCTGTCACAATTTTTCCTTACTAGCGCTCACGCTATTGGAAGTTTCACCTTATCGGCATTTGACACCACTTGGTTGCATCCTTACAAACCATTATACATGATAACATATCCTTATCTGATATAAGACAAGGTTTGACAAGCCCCTACAGATAGATGTAAACAGCATCTTGAACTCTTGACGTTTCTTGAGTAGGTACCTCAGCCTTCCCTTCAAACTACATCGAAACGAAGTAGGCAATTATGACTAAAATTCCATTGCTTCTGTCACCATGTGAATAGTAGCACAAATCATTGGAGTATTTAATGCTAGTTTTCCAATCACTGTTCTCATTTGCCTGGTCATGGGTGTACAAACGTAATCCTGTTATTACTTTCAAGTGTACAGTAGAGGCAGAAATTGCCCTGCTTGCCAAATTCTCTCCTAATTTAGTAACAGAAATGTGGTTCCACAATTTATCCTATTTCTTACAACAGCATGGTACCTGACATAAAAACTCATATGACATACTTCTGCTAAAGGGTAGCGATCACACAATTCAATATTCACACGATTTTTAGCTATTTATTGATCAAAAATTGCTCTTCTTTTATTATCTGGAAATTGATATTGATCTCTGCATACGAACTGGTATAGTGGAACAAATATCGAACATAGCCAGAAACAACGCGTTCTTTTTTAACCAACTGACAAGCATTTCTCGTGCCGACTCTCATCAGAGTTCCAGTCGGCAAATTTAACACGGAGTATGGATTACAGGAAATTGAAAATTGAATAAGGTGTCAAAGAGAATGACAGAACTGACAGTAAAGGTACAAAAACGTAAAGGTAACGTAACGACAACTTAAAAAGGCGTTTTGCATAAACAAAGTTATTTTGCATAACCAGGCTTATGCAACACACCTTTTTAAAATATTTGATACATTGTTTCGGGGGTTTTCTTACCTTTACTGGCATTTTTGTAATTTTCTCTTGCATATTTCTTAATTTTAAATTTCCTGTAATACAAGTCCGTGTTAAATTTGCCGAGTGTAACTCTGATGAACTTCACCACGAATAAGTATTTTCAGTTACGTAATATGAACACGTCGTTTCTGGCTATTTTCAAGTTTTGTAGCATCAACAATCTGTGACAGATATCGCTCTCAATTTAATAATCCGCCACACATTCATCACAATTTTTACATAATTTATGATAATATCTGGTCGCTCCGGTAAAAAGTATAAGTTTTATCTCGGAAGGCGGAAAATTGAGCGGAATAAGGGCGGAAAATTGAAAGCAATGCTTGTGCTTTATCAAAATTGACATCGTTTTTTACAAACACCATAAGATGTATTTATCGCCGGGAAAATAGAAAATATGTCGGATCAACTCAATAGGTTTGACATACTATTTCCTATTTTTATTCTCCTGCCTTACTTTGTGTAATTTTCTCGTTATTGCGTACCCAATTTATAGGCGTCTCATGAAAATATTCGGAACCTTAAAATCACGAATACTTTAGACGTCTGTCAGTGCTTTACTTGAAAAAAGTGTTTACAGTTCTCAATCATAAATCCATCTTAGCAATTAAGAAATAAATATGCCATATAACATAATATTCTTTGTTATATCTTTAAAATATACGAAACACACATAGAGAAGACCGTTCTTACAGAAACCCATAAAATGCTATCCTGTGGTCTGGTTGAGATAAGGTTTAACTTCAGTTGACCCGTTACAGTTTGATATCTCAAGGAAGATAGGCCCTTGCTTGCTTCTCCCGTGACATTTACACCAGTTTAATCTGGGTGAGGTTCATTAACGTTTTTTAAAAATGCGTAAATAACAAGATACGTAAATAAAGAATTAAGAACAAACATTTCGGATGTACACAATCTAGACAATGATAATTAATGCAAGAATGAAGGTACAGTCAGCTACTTGTATATCTGTAAGCATCTACCTAGATCTTAAGTTTGTATTCTTTAGGACGCTCAGTCTTTCGGTTTTGGACAAGGGATACGATCTAACTTAAGCCATCAGCTATATATTTTCTATAACAAAATGCCGATGATAGAATCCCTAGTAATGTTTGCTATCTTGTAAAACAATGATGTTAAGAGTATTACCTAAGACATCTGTAAACAATTTCTGTTTTTCGGATTTTTTCCCCTAAGGGCAATTTCTTCCCCAAACAATCATTCAGCCTCAGTGATATCATCTCCAGTAGGATATAAAGCCACTGAATGAATCTTAAAACTATACAATTTTATGTGGATAAATGGTAAACCTCTTGGCATGTCTTGGACACACCCAGATAACCCTTAAAATATGCGTGGTATAACTATTCTAGGTAACTACATGATCAGACTTGTGCATATAAACATAGTAATTAATTATCGTTCATAATCAATCCAATGTTAGAAGATGGATTAATGGACTTTAGAGTAATTTTGCAGAAAAGTAGACACAGAACTGTAATGACTCTAGGCAGAATCATGAGAGATACAGTAGAAATCTTCCTTACATGTTATAATGCAAGAGTTTTAGCTAGCTATAGTGTAGAGGCTTTTAATGTCTTACTATATATTACAATGGACAGAAGTCCACATTCTCTCAAGTAGAACACTGGCAACTTAAATGTGTATCAATATCCGTTAATGACAAAAAAGGTTATGCGTGCATCGATTCTGATACAAAGTATAAAACCGCATAACCATTTATACTGCTATTATTATTTCTATTTTTAAAACCCCTGTCGATCCAAGCAAGCATCCAAGAATATTGTTGGCTTTGTTCTTACTGTGATGTCAATTTCGGAGATGCTTGTACTAAGATGTCTACCCTTCGTGCGTGTAGCATATACGAAGACCAAGACTGTGCAACAAAAGACCCGCGGGAGGGATTTTGCCCAAAGTTCTGTCCTTAAGGTCATTTTCTATGGCCTGGTGAAGATCGGGAATTTGTACAGAATTGTTGCTCAATATCTATGAAATGTTTGATGCTAGAACATCGTTAAGGGTACAATGAATGTTAAACTGTCAGTCTCTTTGAAATATATCGAGTATTTGCATTTACTTGTACAGTTGACGTCTAAAATCTGTTTATTTAGTTTCATTTGCCTATTCTCTCTGTCTTTCTGTACCTTAAATTTAATTTAAGCTGATTTTTCCACACAATGAGGGTAATTCAATGATGTTTTTTTGGCTTGAAACACCAGCTTCACATTATTTTATTTTGGATAGCGAACAGATAGATCGAAAAGTGCAAATTTTGTTTTAGGTAATTGAGGAAGACAGCACTAAATGCATCTTCTGCAACTACTGTTGAAAATTGCCGTGCTAGGCTGGTGCTGTTAGTGCTACTGCTGAATGGGAAAGGTCGCCTTTTGTTTTCACGAAAGTTCGGCTATGGACGTTTTCTGACCTGAGTTATTCGTGCAATTGTTTCGTTTAATATTCAAAGGATTTGCAAATATAAGTAAATTAAAACCGGTAAAATTCAATAATTCCGTACCTTTTGGCTGATGTTTGACTTTGTTACGGAATCTTAAGTTGATTTATGTAAGCGAGATTTAGGGTTTGAGTTGAAGGTCAGACACTGCAGAAACCATCGTCACCAATCTGAAATTTGAATATTGATTGAGTTAACTGATTATATCTGTACAAAATGTATGGCACTCAAAGAGAATTATGGATGTGTTGATATTTTGATAACTTCTACTTTTGGTGAATCTATGCCATCAAGAATCTACTCAAGAATGTCACTTCAATTCCACCATTCCCGATTGTGATTTACCACTGGTTCACTTTGTGCTTTTGGGAATGTTTCATATGACCCGGTAGCTTAGCGAGTTATTGCTTTTACATCTCACCTCTTCTTATCCACCTAAAAATTTCACTGGCATTGCAACGCTTGAATGGTAGCTTTGGGAATCTAGTCAAAACGACGACACTTGAAATTAGCCGATGGTCAATATGGACTTCATTGCATGTGTATGTTATTCGAATTTTTACAGGTCACAAACTGTAGTTTATCCCCTTGAAAGAGGGTAGCAAAATAGTTAACTCACCTTGAAGTCCTCTTAAGAAAAATCTTTATTATCATCGTAGGCTGTTCTACAATTTTAGACTTTAAAATATGAAAGTTCCCCTAACCCCCGTTCCAAAATATTGCTACGTTTGAAAAGGAGCATTTTGGAGACTTGCACATCAGACGTCCCTGCTGCTAAGCGGAGAGATCTAGGAAAGAAATAAAATCAGGATTACACCCCTCCCAGCCCCCTTCATGTGGCAATTGTCTTTCCCATTTTTTTCTATAATTTCACCAAAATTTAGTCCATCTTAACCTCTATTTTTCCAGGACTGCAGCATTAAACATACACCATTAAGACTAAACTGTCGTTTATGTTCAATTATGTCATCTTCTGGTATGTAAAGTTAGTTTCCTCATTTTCACGTGTTACACTCAAATATTTTTTCTTTGCTATTTGATTACATCTTCTTCCTTTGTAGCAGTTTTAAGGAATTGACGTTTGGAACAATTTACTCACATTAAGTTTTAATTTTCCGTATTTCACCTCACCATTTTAATAATTTCATATTCTTTCTTCCAACCACTTCCTATCTCCCAAGGCGTTTGTCAAATTCGATCCCCTTTTTTGCGCCTTAAATTTTAAGGATTTAATAAAAATACTATCAGTAAATAGTATCTAATCCTTACTTTGTACACCAACCAACTCGACGGGAGCCTGTCGACAAACTGCTAAGCTCATGCTTCTATGCCAGAGCTCACTGAAACCACAATACTTCCTGTAACTGTGTTAAAGGTGATAGGGCGTGGGACTTGACTGAAAACTTGTAATTGGACGAGTATGTTACGGCGCCTTGTAGGGAGGGGGGGCTCTAGATCACAATTGTCTGTCGCTATCCTCGTCATCAAACTTTGGTACATCTATTTTTGGAATCATTGAAAGTTTGCACCTTAAAATTTACATTGTCAAAACGCACATAGGATTTATGAAATTTTCTACTCGTGTACAATATGGACGCTTTTTCAACTCGAGATAATCTGTAGTGTATTACGTCCTTGATGTGAACGGGCCTAATACAAAACTTTCCCATTGACCGTCAAATAAACCGGATGTTTTTAATTTGTCAAGGACGTGGCTCATATGGTGGGAATGTGCAGCTCTCTGGTCTTCACACACAACATACCACTGACTAACTGCTGCTTCCTATAAATCTGTGTGTAAAGAAACACATGAACACCAAAATTAGAGTGAAAAATAACATCTGACAACCGCAAGACAAATCAATAAGATATTTGTGTTACAAAACGAAGTATCATGATATTTATTTATTTATTTAGTTAAGTTACAAAACTGCTATGAAGTGTAGACCCTATCAAGAACAAACTAATACTCATGATTTATTAACTTTGTCAGTAAAGAGCCACACAAATTCAAGGAAGAAAGAGGCAGTCCTTACTCGAAGAAGCACGGACAAAAAGATATTTTGTCGTGTTTACGGTCTGAAATATTAGTTGAACGTCAGACATATTGGTAAGTTGATAGTAATGAAAGGGAAAACGAACGGAGGCAAAATTACAGGGACCGCATTTTAACAAATTCATTGTCTTAGTAGTGCTACGGCGCACGCGCAACGTAGAAACAATATTCACGATATTAAACATGTGATATCCACGAGGAACGAATTAAAGCGATAGATCAATTCTTTAATTATGCTCCCTCTCCTTCCTTTTTGTGAATCGACTTGCAATACTTGCAGCACTTGCAATATAGATGAAAAATTACAGTTAGCAACCTTGATGACCAAGGCTCTAAAAACATATTTTATTATATAAACAAAACTATTACGCACGCGTAAGTAAAGGAAAGGTAGAATCGGGAACGTAATAAAGACCGTAACAAGCAAAGTGAGTGGATTTCGAGTCACAATTCAGAATACAGATGTGTTCAAGTAAACTACTACAAATATTTATGCTTATTATATACAAGAACAGCTTTCGTAAATGCGTCTTCAATTAGCAAACAGGTAAAAAGCAGCTACTTGCTTCGCTAATGTTTATTTTTGGTGGGATAGACACATGTATACCTTGAACTTAAGAGATTAAGCTATGTTAGTTTCTCAAACTCTAGAAATCTGTTGATAGTGCCGAATACGTCTTTTGTTTTTCTTCAGTAAACAAAGAAAATAAGTGTTTATATAATTCATATATACTTCTGCTCTACGCGCTTCAAGTACTTCAAGTTAGCAACTAAACCTGAGAGTCGAATGTAAAAAAAAGAAGAATCGAATTACCTCAATTTTCTTTTGAAAGATGGTTAAACGGCTTTCTACTTACTACAATGTAAAACGAATTGTAGAACGAGGTGTTGTAATATGCGAGACCCCTCTAGCCACATCTAAACAATACTTTAGATTGCATGTAATTTCCTGACATTTAGGCCTATGAAACTTTCTGTCAGATTTGAACGAAGATCTTTAATGTATGACGAGAATAATGATAAGTTGTTAGCAGCATTAAATACTATGAACCTCTTATTAGGACAGTTCAGTTACAAATCGTGCCTGCTTAAATCCCAATGATGTATGAGCAGGTCTGAATGCGTCAATGCGTTACCATTTAGAGTCTCTCTGTCCCTCTGTAAGAGACTCGGGATTGCGAACTCATAGAATTATCAATTAGAGGAAACTGCACATCGACTAATTTATGGTTGCTGGCGTGTACTGGAAAAACGTT
>JAAAKL020017112.1:0-10748 GCA_010016065.2 Carybdea cf. marsupialis auct. non (Linnaeus, 1758) | reverse complement strand
CTAAGTAGTCGTTGGGGAGGCTAACTAGATTCTTTCGTTATGCCATATTCAAATAAGCATTTTTAGGGTATGCATGAAAATTGAGGAAAGAGAGAATATTCACAATCTCCAAATACTCCTTAAGTTTAACAAAATAAAAAAGGATCACAGATTTGATAATATAACTCTTGGCAAGTTATTCTATGTTCACTTTTTACTGATGAGGAGAGCATGCATTTCTTCAAATAGGTTACTATCTCATTAATGACGGTATCTATGGCCTTCACACAATCCAAGTGGCCCGACCAGGGAGTGTCCAAAAGTCGTTTGAGCTTAATACCACGGTATTTTGCCTTGATATTCTTTAGCTTAAGACAATCATAGACTTTTAACCAAAGAATAATGGTCACTTGCCTTATCCACAGTGCTAATCACTGCGTTTATAACCAAGTGTAATTTACGGCAGAAGCAGTGTAAAGAGAGGATTAAGCGACGGCAGCTCTCTGACTAAAGTTCTTGCAAGCCACCTTTCTCTTTCAAGCAAGCTCATGACACTAGCCCCATCGTAACTCTGATAGGCAATACCATCACATTCAACGCCATCCTGGTGTAATGAGTCGAGTATTGAATGAAGCAGTCATTTTGCAGATCTGTCTTTAGCTTCAATAACATCAAGAGTATGTTATTCTATTTTCCCACTTTTGGTCACATAGCGAACGACGATGCCCTCAATCTCCTGATGAGACTTGCCACTACTGCCATCCACCATAATCGTGTGCATTCCTGCCTCTTTCACAGATTTAGAAATTGCTACTTTTAAGATATTTTGGATGACTGTAATGACCTCATTTTGTGTAGCTGGAGAGGTATATTTTACATTGGAGGGCAGTTTCGATGCCATTTCTTTGAGTTCTGCTTTCACTTTAAATAGAAAAGCGCTGAAAGTGTTAAGATATACACCACCACCAAAATGTTTGATGTCAAAGTCTGTACATTCAATATCTCCACAAAAGGGCAATTCTTTTACGGCCAGATATTGGACAACATTAAAAACCGACTCTAACCAAAGTTTTTGCTTTTGTGCTCTTGCTACGACCAAAGTGTCGACAGGAGAATTTGTACACTCCCTTTTCCTACGCTCCATCCATACTTTCATGGCCTCAATATGGACTGAGCGACGGGCATACTTTTCAAAGCCCTTAGGCTTCGCTCCTATGTCTAAAGCTGACCTCCAGTTTCAAAATCCAGTTGTTGTAAATGGCCCCTCGACTTTTGAGTAGAATCTACAAGCAAAGTAGGGGCATAATTTACGTGCATGTCTCTTCGAGGTACTCCAACCATTCTCGGCTTTGAAAACATTTTGCGTTGAAGCATCGTTCTGCTTTTCCAAACATATTTCTTGGGTACTCCTCTAGTATTGTTTGGAGTTACTTATCCTTCTGCAAGGAATCCTAAAATAAGTAAACACTCCAAGTACTACAGGTCATTTTTATGAGAGGCGAAGATCTAGTTGTTGAGACCAAGACAAGGATGAACGTGGTCTCTTCTCAGCAGAATTTACTTTTTCAAAATATTGGTGTAAACTCATGTTGCAAGCAAAATAATTTACATACACTCGTACTTATCTCACGTATCACAAGTCATTCAGCTTAAAAATGTTTAAAAAATCCCACAAAGAATGTACGCACCAATCAGCAGGCACAGTTCTCAATGAAAATAGAACACGAATGACATGTGGCATGAACGACTAATATAACAAACATGGAAATGATAAAAAATGCTGCGAAAGAAAACTTCACACATTTTGACACTTCCCTGAACATGGCAACTAAGCGTTCGTTTTTGGCATTCCTATGGAAACAACGTGGCGTGGATCATATAGGGTGGAGACTCTGAAATATATGCTTGGGCTTTTATTTTCAGTGGGGGTGTAGGGGGGTCAAATGACGTTGTAAATATACCTCATTGTCAATATCCATAAGTTAGAAATGTCTTATCCATCATAAATGTTTCAGGAGTTGGCCTTGAATTGTTCAGGGACTACAGCGACAGGAAAAATTGGTGGATCACTCAGCTGGAGGGCAGGCGGCAACTCGACAGCAGCGTCTTTAGTCTGATCTTACGAGATGTTTCACATATGGAATTCATTTAATCGTGCCTTGCTAGTCTCGAGCCGTTATCATTGTATTAATATTTCCAGGCCCCAGTTTGATAACGTATAGGGTAGTAGAGCTTTGTAGAAAGATCACAAATAGTTAATTATGTTTCTGTTTCCTTCCAAGCTATTTAAATTTTCATGCTTGCAACAAATCAAGACTGGTTTTTGCATATGCCATCTCAGTTCAGATAACGAAGGCCGATAAGATAAATTTGGGTTCAAGAATCCTGGTAGTCTGCAAAAGGGATAAAGCACTGTGTCACTTCCTCCAGGTATGAAATATGTAAACGGTGGCTAGCAGATGCTTTGAATCAGGCCTGTAAGTCTAGCTCAAATTTGACCCAAAAGATATTTAGCCGTCCATGGCCATTTACTTCACCTAGTCACTGTAGCAATTACATTTTGAGCATTTCCCTATACTTCATTTGCCAAGTGACCATTCGTAGCGGACCTGTCTCCTGGGGATTTGTCCATGTACTGGTTCTTACAGACATTTCATTCAAGCAGATATTCACCACCAGAAAAATCAAAATCAAACTGAAAATAATAAATGTTGACTTCAGCCATTGCAGCAACTTTAATTGTATATTTGCAAATAGACCTGCAAAATCTGACATCAATAATTACATTACCATTTTCCCGAACTCTCTTTCTCTCATCTTATTGTATTCAAGACTTCCTTCTTCATGTGAAGAAAGATAGCTCTTAATCACTGTAACCACCGCTGTTGTCTCATTTCCCAATAATCCGACTTTCTTGGTTTTTTAATTAGCTGCTGGTCAGTCTTAAAATAAAAACTTGTGTACTAGAAGGCCATTTTTCTGTTCCCAACCCAATGTCACTAAAATACAAGCTAAGGTGGCCGCGAGGTATGCAATAACTACACACCCTTCGTCTTTAAAGTTGCTACTGCTTGCTTTCTTGAATTTCTCATTTCAATTCAACAACCTTGTTCCAAAACAGAGCTACCCTCACCAGCCTTGCGATTGTTTTCTGGATATACAAATCTTCAGGTATTTCTTCAGTCTGCGACACTTACATCTGATGTTTAAACATAGCCACTTTTCTCCCATAAACAAAAAGTGAAAACTTTGATTCAAGAGCATCAATGGCTTCAATGGCTCATAGCTGAGACAAACATGCTGCTTTCTTGATCATATTTAAATGCCATATCTTTCCGCAAATAATTGACCACGGCAATAAATGAAATTTCCATCTTGTTCTGCAAATCTCAGAGCAAGAACCGTATAAGATTTGAAGTTTGCTCCAAAACTTCATTCTGTCAAGAGCAGGGGTGTTCGATATATTTTGTGAAGGCGGCACCTATAAAACCTGAATGTATAGGCATGCGAGATGAATTGAAATACATCAAAAGTTTTATAATAATAAGAATAGTAGACAACATGAAAAACTGTGAAAGTGTATAGAAATAAACAATGATGTTATATAAAAGGATTAATTTTAAACATAAATACCACGTTCCAAATTTGGTTTTATGCTCCGCCTCCCAATATCACAGATTAGACGTCCGTCAAAATTTGTAAACAAACAAGGTCGGGACACAGCCATCCAAAGAGGTTTCATCGAAGTTAACTCTCCATTTACTTGATATTGTAGCAATATGACGATTGTAATTAAGTAACTTTAGTAGGTTCAGGACGTTTTAGAGCGGACATAAGCGAATAAAATAAGCTTTTTGATACTTCAGACTAAGAAATTAAACGATTTGGGAAACGTAGGAAAACTCCTGTGCTCTAACTTATTACACATTATTCTTCATACGTTTCTTTGAGAGTAACCGAAACATTCAACTCGGCAAAATACAGGAATGTAGGGGCTTGATCCTGTACTGTATTGAGCAGTCGTTCGGCAAGCTTAAAATGTCGGTGAAGTAGTCCTTCCTCTCAAAGTAAACTGTAAAGAAGTACAGAATCTGATTAAATCCATAGCCAGAAAGAAACCGTGAAATTATCTTGAAAAACATCCCCTCGACTTTCTTGTAGTTGTTGTGCTCCTGATTCACCTATTGTGAAACATGTTTAAGCTTATTCGTGGACTCAAAATTAAACATGCATTTGTGAGTGACACATTCTGGATATAGATACAAATATCGAGGCCAATGTGCGTTTTCCACAGAATATCTTCAGTAAAACATCGCGAGAATTCGAAGTAGGGTTGCGTGTGCTGTACATCGAGGCCGATAGAACCCGTCCTAACACGGTATCATTCACAGTAGAACCTCCTTTTCAAACCGCGACCAAAATCTCACTCGCCATTAAAAATCTACGTAGATTAGCCTTGAGAGCATCAAAATGATAACCAATCAAAAATATGTTTATCTGCTAAAAACTCCATTGGTAGAACAATAGATTTCATAGCCTTCGATGAAATTTGGGATAACTACTGCACCCGCGCAAGACTTTCCGCAAGTTGATTACCAATAGCCCAATTTGAAAGTTCTGTTGAGATCCAACAACACCTCAAGATATATTGTAGCTACTTGATAACTGTTTTATTCACAAAAAGTGTATAATGATGAAATAGTCCCGTTCAGTTCAAACCACATCTGCAAGTCATTTTGATTCATAGTGAACGAGTCAATCTTCATTTATTGATGATTTAAAATTGGCAGAGATCGATTCTACTCCGGAATTAGCTGTGTCCTGTCCCGATTTCTGTTTGTGTGCTAGGAATATCTCGTAAAACGGAACCTCCATCATCTTTGAATGAAAATTAAAAATATGAAAATGTCTGACGGCGATCTGCTCATAACTGGCATTGCTTGACGAACAGTAAGGAGGAGAGCAAATTTTGCGCCAAAATTCTCTCGCACAGCAATATCAACGGTAAATTGATTCTGATCAATTGACCAACTGGAAAGATGCATTGTTAGCAGAATATTTAATATAAGAATTAATCATTCTAATATGTTCATCTGCATCCTTTTTGAAGAGAAATGCCTGTTCGCAGACGAAAGTGCTTCCAAATAGGCTGAGTATTTTCTTACATGTTGTATCAGTTTTGGAAATTTTCTAACATCGACAAAGGCATAAAAGTCTGAGGTTCTTCAGAATGCATGTATTTATGCAGATCAGGGTACTGCAACTCAGTGAATTCTAACTGTACTTCAGCAGAAGCCTAGTCTGGGATAACACTAAACAGGTCACAGAATAGCTGGAACTTTGGTTGATCACTTTTTAACCGAGGAAATCTTTTCCTATTTCCTCTTCCAGCTTTTTTAAGATCAGGTAAATAGCCGCAACAAAAGTTCTGGAACTTCTCCCGGTGGTAGCAAAATTTCACACATCTGAAAATATGAACATTGTGCTTTTTCTATTTTTGAATTTAGAACCAGGAAAGCTTTGGTTTGAAAAGCTTGTAAACTGGATGAAAGATCACTGAGCTGATGATCCTTTCTTGAATTTGAAGTTGAAGTAACTGAAGTGACATGTAATGTTAGTCACACAACTAGCTGGTACTATAAAATTCTCGTTTTTTAGTATCGAAGTCCTGTGAGATCCTCCAACGATGTTCTGCGCCATCACCGGGGCGTGCTAATGCGTTTCCGCACTAACTTGGTGACGTACTTCTTTGACTGTGTTGCACGCTTTGCTGGACTGATGTCCACTCCAAGTAACTTGGTAATTTTGATCCATGGATCTTGGTAGTATGGCTTTGTTGCTTAGGCAAACAGCATTCTTTTTGTGATTGCAGTGTTTTCCGCTCTACATACATGGGCAATACATTTCCCACAATTATATATATACATCGGCCCAAATTCTTTTGGCACTCTTAGAATCTTAATTTCTCTTGGCTTTTAGTCTACATCCTCAAAACATAATGGAGTTTGACCAACGTTTTGAATGGCCCCAAAGAAGTTTGAGATGAAAGCTCCTTCAATACGATAAGGTCTGTTCCCTTCCATTGAAGCCAACACAAGCTGTTAGTATCAAATGCCGCAGAATTTTTAATGAAAGGACGCACATTTTATTATTCTGAAACAAAGATTAAAGGTGTGAATTGGCGAAATGTGGAATAAGCCAAATAGTGTGTTTGTGTTTTTACTGTAGAAGGAAAAATCATAACTATTGCCGATTCAATCATTCACAAAGACTCAAATTTTATTGAGGCTATTTCGCTGGTTCGTCATGTCAAATTTTCTGAGCCTCATTTAGAGAACTTGCTTTAAATCTCAGGGAATGTTTCATGTAAATGAAGATAATATCATCGTCTGTTATATGTTGGCTTTCATTGTTAGTTACCGAGATTTAAAAAAGGAATTTTTCTCGTAAAATATTTATCTAAGCATTTTTGACGATTAAATGCTTGGATGGTTGCTAAAAGTGCAGAGAGAATCTTTCTCACATGCAACTGAAATTGTTACAAAAATGTCTCGAAAGATGGTATTTTAGACAAAGCCACATGTTTTTTGGCAGTTGTAAATTCGGCACTAAGAGAAGCCCGTCCGTGTAGAATCTGGTTAACAGGCATATGGTTACAATCCTGAACATCACAATGATTTGATTCACCAACAGTTTTAGATATGATGATGATGATGATATACTGGGTTCTGTTGCTATAGTAGTAGAAACATCCTACAGTTGCAATCAGTCTTTCTTCAGTTGGATCCACTGTGTCTTGTTCCTCGCGAGCATCCTTAGCTCTTGGAGTTTCTTGCTACTTCTCAACGTTCCTAATCCTGCATCTTTGAGGTCTGCTCTCAGTTTACTGAGTAGATTGGTGCAGTGCCGGCCTGTACGGGCTTTGTATCTGTTTAAATACGATGGTTTAAATAGAGCAACAATACCAATGACAGGTCATTGTCACAAGAGAGCAGGACTAGCTGCAATGCAATATACTTGATTTCTCGGTATGTTGATCGCCTCCTAAATCTAAAGAAGCTATTTGAATCCCCCTTCTGATCTCATTCGAGTGCAGGACTGCAGCTGAAACTATTGCTCCAATTTTTCTTGCAGAGCAGAGTATGTAGTACAGTGGGAGCCGTGAATGCCATGACACCTTGTGCCCCTCACAAGTAATTTATAAGCTTATTTTCTTTGACTTTGACCTTTGTCTGACTACATATCTTTTCTATGCATGATTTTCATTAATTTACCTGACTAAATTCAGCGTTCAATGAAATCTCAGTCGATAACTAATGTTGTAATTAAATATATTCCATTTCATCGAAAGCGTAAGTCTTGCATCAAATTGGTATTACAGAAGAACAGATTATCATCCCCCAATTCTTTCATCGACAGATTTTATTTTGATGTTTTGGAAAATCGAGAAAAAGTGATTAAATCTGTTTGATCGTAACGAATATGTGTGCGCACCTCAGACGTTAAACTTTCTTGTCTAGACACAAATTGCAAGAGACTTGCGAGTGCTTATAGTAATATAGCATAATAATGACCCGAAGAAGTCAGTTATAGACGAAGCGTTGTCAGAGACACAGTTTCCATTTTGGTGTATTATCCTTTATTGCTTTTCGATGTATGGATCACCTTAATCATTAATCAGAAGAAAGAAATTGTTTATAACCCACACTATCATTGATTCTCTGGTCAACTTGTGCCTTTTCTGCTAACGCGTAAATTGAGCAAAGGTAATTGTTTCTCTATATATTGGTATAAGTCTGACTGACATTGTTAGGGGTCTCATGATTCCGTGCACCGACCTTTTCTTGTTACTCACAGTTAACGCATTGGACACTTTTTAACGGCGTCCGTTACCATTATGCCAATATTTTTTTATTCCTGCTCGATAACTTCAATTATTGTCTCAAAACATTTAAAGGAGTTACTGAAATGTTTGGCACTATCTCAACTGCAGGACAGGAATGTACATTGTATCATCTTCTGTTACTAGTTGTTGTCGATGCTGCCATGAAAAACGAGTAGTTAGGTGACGTGGCGTTTACAAATAACATTACAATACCAAGTGGCATACCTAGCGGATTACAACTTTTGACTGCAAATTTGAACTGTGATGCAGCCAAGATATATCTGCGCATAAACTGTCAAAAGACAGACTGATCAACATTGCATCAATCAACCCTCCAATAAGCAGCAGCAATTTGGAGAGTGCCCTTAATTTCAAGTGCATATGGAGCACGCGCAGTGACGATGGTGACGCCAAAGTAGGGACACAAGCTAGTGCTGGGAAGTGGAAATTCTTCGTCCAGAATCATTTAGTTGCACCATCAGTTATGTTGTGAAGATCCATCTCCACATTTCCTTCCTGCTTTTCATTCACGTGAGACATGGAGGAACACATCTATCATTGAGAGACCACGTCACCAATGTTAAAGTAAAGCGACTACCTGGGTTACACATCCTATCAGGCATTATCAAAAAGGTTAGATTGCAATTTACTGGACACGTATTACGACTACCAGAGCACAGATTCCACACATTGCACTGTCATAAGTATCAGAGGTTTGCAGTGAAAAAGAAGACGGCTGACTAATACCATGCACAGAATGCTTTGTCAAGACGAGAAAGAGTTGAGCTGACCTTTACTGCTGTTGAGACTGACGTAACAGACCGTACTAAGTGGAGTTTACGTATATCAAAAAGACGTAAAACCAGTAGGGCTTAGCTGTGGATGACTTGGAATCATCACAATAACATTACAATCCTGCATGTCATGGAAAGATTTTCCATGAGAACCGCCATTGCTGTGAAACACGATTCACGATGCTTAACTGGCTCAGAAGTAGGAGTCCGTTTGGAGCATATGCAAACGGTAAGCTTTGTGCGCTTAGCCTTTCCTTAGTCTCCATTTTCATGGGCAATGGAAGTCATCCCTTTAGGAAATTTAATTGTTATCATGATGATCGATAACAGAAAGACATGTAGGTTTACCTCAGGTGTGGGCCAAGGGACTGCCCAAAAAGGTCGTAGAGAAGTGATTTGGAGCTGTTACCCCACGCTTAGTTTATGCCAGTAAGAAAGCGTTCTCGTTTAACCGCAAAGACAGTGTGCCTTCCAGAAATTGCAGCACCGTTGTCTATTCATTTTCTTGCCAGTGCGAGGCTGGCTATGTTGGACGCACTACTTTGAGGTTAGTTGATAGAATCAAGCAGCATATTCCATCCTATATTCGCCAAGCATCAGCTGTTACAAGGAAACAACTACCTGGGCTTTCTAAAACCAAAAGAACTTCCAAGCAATGTGACTCTACCATAGGGCAGCACTTGCTTGAAAACCCAGACTGTGCAAAATTGTATACGGATGACTGCCTCCGTATAATAGGTAAAGCTAGGTATGCTTTTCACTTGCCTGTTCTCAAATGCGTCCACATCAAAGGAGCAAAACAACTTTGCTTTGCAGACGAAAAGGATTTGTCTTTTCATTGGGCCTTTTCGGTTAACCATTCAGTTCCACCGACACAGATTGGTCAAAACAACACTAATCTGATAGTCAGACTTCTGAATGTCTACTTCCAAAACACAGTTAAGTAAAAGTTTCATTGATTTCTTCTATATTCCAATTCTGACGATTTTCTCCTTCTTCAGGCTTTAAGGGCATCAATTTTACACTGGCCCTGTATAAAAATTAATTGCACTGGATTATTTGCCTAACGAATTCTAAAACTACATTATTTCCTTCATACAAGTGAGAGAATTTGAACTCTTTATAATTTACAATCACCGTCACACCGAAACCTGATTTTGATGCTGTAACGATGACCGATTGATTTGAAGGCAAGCCATAGCAAGATGGGAGTTTAAATACCAAAGAGAGTGGGCGCTAATTTACACCGTTGTTTTACTCTACTGTTGCATTTGAAGGGCTCCTAAAATGCCCCATCCACAATTAGTCGTGCGTGAACATCCATGTAAAACTTCTTGATCAATTTGACAAATTTTGGAGGACAACCAAGTCTGCTGAAAATTTTAAAAAGCAGATCCCTGTATACCGTGTCAAGGGCATTAGTAAAATCAACAAATACAACGTACATTCTCTTACGTTGCTCCTTTGCTCTTTTGCATCAGCTGTCTTTGTTTAAAAACACCATCGACAACTCTCCTACTGTGGTGATAATTTGATTAGGCACTATGGGTACAGATTTTCCGCTATGCGTTTGAATCTCTGTAATATGAAATCAGCCAATACTGTCCTGCATCACTTAAGAGAGAGAGATGCCTCTGTAGTTGTCACATTGACTTCGATCTCCTTCCTTGAAATGCAATATAATCTTTAATTGGATCAGTTATGTCCGATTAAATATCTTTTGTGATCTAAAACATTGAAATAATCGTAAAAAGAAAACGGTTTCGACTTCATGTAACATACCGTCAGGACCAGGAGTCTTGCAAGACTTGGCAATTTTTAGTGGAGTATCTAATTCAGCTTCAGCGATTGATGTTTCAAGTGATTCATCTATCGGAAACAGATTGATTTCCTACAGAATGGTCTCATGGATCTCCGAAGGTTGATTGAGGTCCTCACTGAAATGTTGTACCCATTGATCTTTGATTTCTTCAGTTCATCGAACCAGTCATTTGATTCTTTCTTCTTTTTGTCAAAAGTATGCTTAGTTGCTTCTTGTAGAAGAACTTTGAGTTCTTCCCACTCATCACTGTATTCAGAAAGTGTTCTAT
>JAAAKL020017111.1:0-10749 GCA_010016065.2 Carybdea cf. marsupialis auct. non (Linnaeus, 1758) | reverse complement strand
TCTCTGTGTTGTTTGTTCTATCCTGCTCTGTTCTGTTTGTTCTATCCTGCTCTGTGTTGCTTGTTCTATCCTGCTCTGTGTTGTTTGTTCTATCCTGCTCTGTGTTGTTTTTTCTATCTTGCTCTCTGTTGTTTGTTCTATCCTGCTCTTTTTTTATTATACCCAGCTATGGTCTGTGCTCTTGGTTCTATCAAGCTCTGTTCTGTGTTGTTTGTTATATCGTGCTCTGTGTTGTTTGTTCTATCCTGCTCTCTGTTTTCTGTTCTATCCTGCTCTGTGTTGTTTGTTCTATTCTGCTCTGTGTTGCTTGTTCTATCCTGCTCTATGTTGTTTGTTCTATACTGCTGTGTTTTTTGTTTGCTCTATGCTGTTCTATGCTCTTTTACTTTTTTCTTGTTCTGTGTTGTTTGTTCTATCCTACTCTGTGTTGCTTGTTCTATCCTGCTCTATGTTGTTTGTTCTATCCTGCTCTGTTTTTTGTTTGCACTATGCTGCTCTATGCTGTTTTACTTTTTTCTTCTTCTCTCTTGTTTGTTGTATCCTGCTCTGTGTTGCTTGATCTATCCTGCTCTATGTTGTTTGTTCTATCTAGCTCTGTTCTGTGTTGTTTGTTCTATCCTTCTCTGTGGTGTTTGTTCTATTCTGCTCTGTATTGTTGTTTCTATCCTGCTCTGTTCTGTGTTGTTTGTTCTATCCTGCTCTGTGTTGTTTGTTCTATCCTTCTCTGTGTTGTTTGTTCTATCCTGCTCTGTTCTGTTTGTTCTATCCTGCTCTGTGTTGCTTGTTCTATCCTGCTCTAAGCTGTTTGTTCTATACTGCTCTGTTTTTCGTTTGCACTATGCTGCTCTATGCTTTTTTACTTTTTTCTTTTTCTCTGTTGTTTGTTCTATTCTGCTCTGTGTTGGTTGCCTTTGGTTACTTCAAGAGTTAAGTTTGATGCAAATTTTTGTACTGCCATGTTAAGGGTCTCCATTCATTCCCAATCCTCTTTTCCTTTCTCTTGTTATCATCATGATCATGGTCATTACCCTTCCCATAAGCTCTTTAAGTAATGTTTTCTTTATTTATTTCACTTGTGTGCCTACTACCAACAGGTGTACTCTTATACAGTGTGTGGTCAAAAGTGTGTATTTTCATTAGAGTCTGATGTCATACGTAATGTATTGCATATGGGAATTTAAACCTTTTAAAAGGATACTGTGCACATCTAATAGTAGGCCTTTTCTCTGATCATTTACTAAAGTCCTGGTCAACTGCCCCAAAGTACAGAAGAATCAGAAATATAATTCTCAAATGTTTAATACTGGTCATCTCTGTGGCTGAGTTCCTTTTCAACCCTAAAAATTCTTTGTCCCCAGAATTCAACAACTTAGTAGCCTTTGAATTTGCAAGATGTGAAAGGTGCAAAAGGATGTGAAAGTTTTCTGTTTGCTAAGTGCAAGATATGAAAGGTACTGGTCATCTCTTTGAATGAGTTCCTTTTCAACCCTGAAAATTCTTTGTCCCCAGAATTTAATGACTTAGTAGCCCTTGGATTTGTAAGACGTGAACATTTTCTGTTTGCTATATATATATGATATGACTGAATAGAGGCTTGTAGTGTGGTGTCAGACTTGGCCTTTCTCGTTAAACTAGGCCTGTCCAAACAATTTAAATAGGTTTATTTCACACCAGTATTCCCTGTATGGCAACCAATCCAACTATTTTTAGTTTTAGTATAGAATATATTTGCTTGTTACTACCTTAATATATACTTTCATTACTCATTGTTGGCCCCATTGACTGGTGGGCAAAGAAATTGTGTAAATCAAGGCATAATTGTGGCTCCAATGAAAGGAGGTGTGCCTGGTTATCATCAGGTCTTCATTTCTCTACTTACAGTCTTTATATACCACTCTACATCCTAATGTTAGACACTGCAAATTTGAGATTTGGCTTCTTACGTAAATGAACCATCTACATTGACTTCAGATGGATTCTTTCTCCATACTGTCGCACCTATAGTTATTGATGATCATCTAGTTTGTAGTGAAAGCAATTCAAGAAGAGAAGGCAGATGTTTATCATGTTGTGAGCCACAGACTCTCTCTGAGCTTTGCTTTTAGAGATATTTCTCACATCTTCAGGCTACTAGACCCTGGCATGTTTTGCTGATTTACCTTGGTAGATTATGAACATCTGAGAGACTAGACATCATTATTACTGGAGAAGTGGTGCAATGCTGATTTTGTGTTTGTTATAATTTGTTTAATATTGCTGGGTATCATATATATTGGAGGGTGTAGGATATGTTGCTGATATGGTTGTGATGGTGTAGGGAATGAATAGTTTCTTTTATCTTTCTGGTTGTTGTGTTGATCTCTTTGTCGAAAATCTTGCTATTTCCCCAATCCCAAGTGTGATAATTTTGCAAACAATGTTCTGCAATCTCATAGCTCTTTATTCCTTTTTTTAAACAGCTTTCTTGTGTGTTTGGATTCACCAATGTATGATGCTGAATAGCCTTTGCATCTTTATTGTATAGAATGGCATTCATTTTCATTAAAGGAAAGGTTTGTTATCCTTTGATAATACCATCCTTAAAGAGGAGGCTGTGAAGAAGGAGCAGTGAATATTATGCTTCTGGAGGATTTTTTATGTTCACTTTTCTCTTTGATGTATTTGTGTGAGGGACCCTGTATCTTCTTCCTGACATTGTGTTTCCTTTCTCCTTAAAGTTACTCTTCTAAATAGGAAGGTTATAACACTGTTGCAGGCTGATGGTGGATGGTGTGCTGTGTTGTTGGTCAGAACTACTTGTAAAACCAAAATCATTATCATGGATGTACTATGAATAACATGAAGAAGAGATGCATACTTAAAGACCAAAACATGACACTTTTGAGCAGTTGTTCATTCTACCACCTTTAGATCCTGTCTTCGAGTTATAAGGACCTATCACCCCTTTGCTTGGTAGATTCATCATCATTCAGTTAGTTGGCTCATAAACAAGCTGCTGTGGTCTTTATGGTTAGTCTACACACTTCACAGTCTTCTGCAATCTTGCCTGCTTCTCCAATGTTCCTCCCCATCCATTGTTCAATATTAGTGTACCAAGTTCTCGGTGGTCTTCCTCTGGCTTGTTATCCTTCCATCTTCCCTTGTATGATGGTCTTTTCAAGGCTATCATGTCAAAACACATCCCTGAAATACTGCATCTCCCTGGTGACCATCTGTTGTTTAAGCATTGTATCAGTTTATAGAGTTTTTGGAGAACCCACTCATTCATTCGTTGCTCAGTCCAAGAAACTCACAGTAGTTGCCGATATGCCCACATCTCAAGGCATCAATCTTCTTTTCCACTTTCTTTGAGAAGGTCCATGATTCTCATCCATATGAGGCCACTTTGTAGATTAACCAAAACTAATGCAGGAAGGCATGCATCTCAACCACAAAAGTGTAACAGCAGTTGATGATAAAAGAGCATTGATTTTGGCAGACAATGGTTGACTAGCACTAAATCCCATTCAACATTTTAATTTTCACCCTGATGTAGATGAAGAACTTAATTCTCAAGAAACTGAGCAGAAACACAAAGAAGGAACTTGTGACTGTAACAGTTGCCGTATTGAGTTGATGATGCAATCAACAGCACTTGGTATGCGACTTGAAGAGAGGTCACAGCATGATATTTCTAATCTACCAGAAACAGTGACGAAGCTAAATTTGAATAATGGTTCAACAGTGTTTCTTGTTGGAACAGCACATTTCAGTGAAACAAGTCAAGATGAAGTTTCACAGGTATTACTGTTGTAGGCACTTGATCTTTTGCAGTTTATTTAATTTTGTTTTTAGGGTAGGGTAAGTTGCCATCATATGAATGGGGGATTCTGTAGGTAACTTTAACTGCCAAATGTGATACCACAAAGCATATCAATAACCAATGCATATTTTTATTAAGAGTGCAAAACCCACACTACCTGATAGTGTGTAAGGGCTTGCTTGTGGCAGTGGCACTCACACAGACAGGAATATGTTAGGACTCTTCAGTTGTTTTTTTTTAAAAGATGGGAGCACCTATATATCTTAACATAAAATGGGCAAACTGTACATGATGCAAGAGGATCAATGCAACATCAGAAATGTTAAAACTGACAATATGTCCTGTAAAGTTCAACAATATCTTACAACTGGAAAGAAGACTTGTAAGAGTTCTAGAGAAGAGAGAGGATTTGAAAGTGTCAAGTTTGAAGAGATACTAGAGAAAAGTGAAAATATCTCCACCGTACCAGAGTAAAGTGAAAATGTCATTTTCACTTTTCTCTAGTATCTCTTCAAACTTAATATTTTCAAATCCTTTCTTCTCTTAACACTTTCTAACTCAATGGGCTGTGGGCAGTAAGATTGCAGCCCTTCCATGGTCAAGTCACATGGCATGGAGAGCCTGATATCCAAAATTGTGTAGAGCTGGATGCAATGAACACAGGTGAAGTTTCAGTGGCTAATGTGGGGACTAGAGAAAAGTGAACTATGTTATCACCAGTCACCTTAGCCTAATTATTAGTGCAGCATGTTGGAATTGTGTGGGTCCTGGGTTCCAATCCTAGTGGTGACATGTTGACTTTTCTCTAGTATCTCTTCAAACTTGAAACTTGTAAATCACATTTATCCATTCCAAATTGCAATGTAAGGATAAAGATGCAGTAAATATGATATTGGGTTGAAAAAAATTGAACAGTGTGCCAACATATAAATAATATATTACTACTTAAGAAGTTGTTAGTAAGGTTTCTATTGTTTCTTATTTGAACTAGAAAGTGTTTATCATTATCCTAAGTTTACTCTAAAACATTTACATGTGAAAGAGATTCTATGCATATAACCAGTATATTGTGGATATCAATTGAACTTCCCTGCAAAATTTATGTATCAGATTCAACAGCTGATCAGGATAAGTAGATGTTATCAGAAAGTTGTGTAGAACTTTTTCCTATTTGTGGGATGCATTGAATTGGCATTATAATGCTACAAGAAGTTTCCAGTTGGTAATTTGAACTCAAAATGTTCAAAATTACCATCATCAGTGTCAGAACAAGCTTAAAGTAGAGTTTTTTCTGATGAATTATTATTGTGATGTCTCCAGTATTCAAAGTGAGGTATCATAACCACATTAAATATTTAACAATATTTGCTCTACCAAGGGTACTAAACTTTTAACAATTTGTTTGGGATCTCAAGGGTTGTAGAAAGTGCTTCAAGATTAAAAGATCTACTCCTAAGCAGGTGCAGAAGTATCAAGGACGTATGCCCTGATGCTGCCTTTGTGTCATGGGAAAGCGCTCTTTGGTGAAAGCTGACAAGGTGGCACAGCCCAAGAGAAAGTTAGAACTGGTTTGTAAGCCCTGTCCTAGAAGTTGTTACTGCGTGGAATCTGTAAGGTTATTATAACCAATTAGGGTTAATTTGGGTGCCTTTTGCCCAAAGGATTGCAACAGGTGTGAAACTACTCATAGTTGAACTATCAAGTTTTTCTCCTCACAATACCTGTTATACATGACATCTCTGTATATTTTCCTATATATATTTCCTGTTGACCAAATTACGTCCACAACAACACAATGTTCCTTTTTAGACCTTCCAGCCCTAAATCTACATAATCACTAGAAATGCATAGCAAGAAAACCCAATCAAGTACTTCAATATGCAACAGAAATTAAGCAACCAAAATGCATAATATTCTTACCTTGTTATCTATTACAGACCATACAAGCAGTTTGCCCTGATGTTGTGATGGTTGAACTGTGCCAGAGCCGAGTTGGAATTCTTCAATACGATGAAGAGACACTGTTGAGAGAAGCCAAAGATATTAGCATGAAAAAACTTAAGTTTGCCATCAAGGAGGTAATTGCTTGTCATTTGTAAGTTGTCCTGTAACAGTTTTAGAAAAGGGGAAAAAATCTCAATTTGTCATGCACAAGGAACTGTATGACTGCAGAAACAAAGTTTACGTTTGAATACATATTACCCATACCTCAGTTTTAGAGCTATGGCATGTAGAGAGAGAAGAGAGCTTCAAAAAGTGATTGTAGATTTGCTATTGATGCTGGTATCAAGGCAGTGAATCTTGTATAATAAATGGGGATGTGTGTGTGTGTGTGTGTGTGTGTTTGTATGCAGAATAGGTTGCCACACTGTCTTGCCTATCATTCTGAAACTTTGTATGGGCAATCTCCTGGACCAAGGGCAGGTTATTAGTGGGTTTGCAGCCTAAGAGGCTGGACTCAGGAGCCAATGGATGCCAAGAGTGGGCTAAAAGTGCATTCTCAGACTTCCCAGATGTGTCTTGTGAGCATATTCCAAGTGTAGTATGTACCTTGCAATGTATATATATCTATTGTATGCCAATTTTACCAGAACCATGTTATGGTTGTATTCCTGGTGTTATCTGCATGCTGGAATGTACTTATCTATTGTGACCAAATTGCATTAGAAAAATCTTCCATGCATATTCAAAGCTGGTGTCCTTTGAGAAGAACTCAAGCATAACTATCCTTAACTAATTAAAGACTTTCAAGTTCGTTCTGCAAGATAGAGGGTAGAGCAATGTCTGTATGTTGTCTTTTGTCACCACAGCATTCCTTCACATGCAGACAACAATGTATGCAGGCCTAAGCTTACCGGGCAGCGCTGGAAGATTCAACTAGTAACTCTATAAACTAACTAGTTTTCATATTCAATCATGGTAAGCAGGGTTGAAAGGACCTTAATCATTAAGATACTAAGGTTAAATTGTATGAGTGCATTTTCAATGGGGAGAAGTGCGACAAAATTTTGCCATTAATGCACTATTTAAGGCCATCAACTCAAGTGCTCTCCCCTTAGAGAAGTGCTAGGGAATGATCATGCTCATCAGATTTTTATTGCAGCATAGATTGCATTAAGATCAGATGTCCTCCTTGACTTCATTATTGAAGTTGCTGGGTAAATGTACCCTTAAACCCAGGAATCTAAGGCAGGTGAAATATCCCTTGGGGTAGCAGAAGGATGGGCGGTAGATCAGCTGCCCTTATGAAGAGGTCAGTTGCAAGCCACACGTGGAAGAATCAGTACATGTCATTACGCAGGCTATCCACCGTTGCCATTGATGTATCCTTAGCCCTATGTTGCACAAAGAAGGATGATAATATTGGCCACTCAATACACAAAAGAATCTGTTTGATTGCTGCCCATGGTTTCCATGTTTACTTTGACTTCCCTTATTTCTATATACTTATATTGAATATATACCCTGTACTGTTCCTCTACTCTCCCTCCACAAATCTCCACGTATAACCTTAGCACTTTAGAAAAGGGAAATATTTGCTATTATTTTCCTAAAAGCTGTAGAATTTTCGCATAATGTATGTTTTTTTACTTAGCAAATCCTGTTTGATGGATATGCAAATTCTAAGTTTGTTTAAGTGTTCTAAAATGTGTCCTTAAGGATGCGAGGTAAGATGAAGGTACCTCATTAAGCATTGCTGAAGCCTGGTTAGTAGTTCTAAAAAGAGCCGTGAGGGCACAGCCTAACAAAAAGATGACTACTCCAGAGTTCCAAATAATTGCCCCCGACTATTGATTTTTTTGATAATCTTCCACCCAGGAAATTCTTTTTCCAGCCCCCCTTTATTGATTTGGGGAAACTTTTCGACTACATTTCCTGATTGACTTATCATTTTGACCCATGGTTGTAAGATAAAAAGTTTCATTTCTACATCATGAGAACTTCACATACCTTGCGTTAACATATAGTGCCATAAGTAGCTTCTCTGTTTGATGAGTAAGTTTTAAGTTCACAGATACAGTATACATGTTTTTATTTCCAAATTTTCCAACCCCCCAATTATTGATATCTGCTGACGTTTCCAACCTCCCTATTATTCTAGCTCCCCTTTTATTCGGAACCTGAGAGTACAGGCCAAGGATATACATTGCTCTCACATTTGTTTTTGTTGTACATCTTTGCAATTCCTTCAACTTGAAGTGTTTATTGATTTTTTGTTGTTGCACAGAGTGGAGTCGTGGGTGGAGTTATGCAACTTCTTCTATTAAGTATGTCTGCCCATTTGACAAAACAATTAGGGATGGCACCTGGTGGAGAATTCCGTAGAGCTGTTAGGGAGGTAAGATTATAAATTACATTAACAAGAAGGTGTGGATAAGAAAGTATTCCTTTCCGAACTCTGTGGCCACGTGGCTACTACTTCACGAAGTATACTGTCAGATCCATGGACTTTTTCAGTTTATTTCCAACCCACGGATGTAAGGGTACGCCTCTTTTTTAGTAAGGAGCCCCCATCATAAGAGGCGCTATTTAAGGAGGAAATGATCAGTGGTAGTTCTTAAATAAAAAGATGCAAATGCACAATTCTTGTATATGTTTGTTATGTCTCTTCTTAGAAATCGAGGATGGTAAAATTTAGGAAGCAGAGGTAGTACTACGCATATTTGGTATGCCTTGATGTGATTGGACCGGGGCAATTAGTAGGTGTGGCAGCTTAATATGAACTATGCTCAAGTGGATACTGCTGTTAACAATGATGCGGTTGTGTGCCATGCACCTCCTCCCCTCCTCAGCCTAGGAAAACCTGAAGTAACGTCTACGTACATGGACGAAGTTCTGTCTTCTTGGTCTCATATTCTCTTATGGTCCCCAGTACTAATCTGTAGAGATCATTTTATTGTCTATTAAAGCCGTCAAAAGTTAGAGCGCTTTATGAACATTTATGATTATCTGTTATAGAACTAATTTTCTCTATTAACACATAAGCATGCCATAGTATTTGTTGGAGTCTTCTTCTTTTTATAGGCGAAGAAAATACCAGGATGTCAGATTGTGTTAGGAGATCGCCCCATACAGGTGCGTTGATCATGTTGAACTTATCTGCATAATTTGCTGGTGACCCATGCTTTTTTCTTAAAATACAAAGTCGCAGTTGTACATGAATGCGAAAGTATGTTGTATGTAATCTTGCAAATATAGAAACGTTTATTTCGTACCACGAGATATTCTAGTTTTATTTTGAAAGTGATGACCATGATTCATGTGGGGTAGAAATTTTTACCTGCTTTGTGGACAGAAATGCATCCTTTTCGACCCTGAGTTTCCCTCTGCAAACCTTTTTGTTTCATTCCACTAACTGAGATACACATCATCTTGGACCATTTAACTGGTTTCACCATCATGATTATCATGATCATCATCATCATCAGAGTCGTCATCATGATCATCATCATCTGAGTCATCATCATGATCATCATGATCATTACCATCATCATCATGATCATCATCATCATCATCATCATGGTCATCGTCATGGTCATCATCATGAACATCATTACGGCCATCATCATGATCATCGTAGTCATCATCATGATCATCATCATGGTCATCATCATCATCATCGTGGTCATCATCATGATCATCATCATCATGGTCATCGTCATGGTCATCATGATCATCATCACGGTCATCATCATGATCATCGTAGTCATCATCATGATCAGTCATCATGGTCATCATCATGATCATCGTGGTCATCATCATGATCATCATCATGATCATCGTGGCCATCATCATGATCATGATCATCATCATGATCATGATCATCATCATGATCATGATCATCATCATGATCATCATGATCATCATCATCGTAATAATCATTATCATGATCATGATCATGACCATGATGATCATCATGATCATCATCATCGTAATCATCATTATCATGATCATGATCATGACAATGATGATCATCATCATTGACCTTCATGGTCCATCAGAGCCTTGGCAATAACAACCTTTCGAAGGCAGTGTCTAATACAATAATACTGGGAAGCGTAAGTTGCTCTCTATACGTTTACGGCCGTGACCATGCGCTTTCAGCGTGTCCGAAGCAGTGCCCCTCTAATTGTGGACGCCTTTGCTTAAAGGTAACAGATCTAAGTAGGATGTTATGATTGATGAGGTTTAAAGTTTTATGTTATTTTCAGCTTTACTTTTGGCACAGGCCTGCAAGAAAGTTGTATATACGTTCATTTAAAGCATATTTAGGTCCAGTTAGTTAAATATGACGTCATTCTTTGTTCGTTGTTATATTAAGGTTGTTTTGAGTGGTCACTCTTTGGAGAAGTCACTGTATATTCTTTCACTTTCCTAAAAGTGGTATGTTTGTTTGGATACAAATGGAAGGAGATAACCTCTAATGCCCCAAACAGTATGAATATTCAAGCTTTATTTAACTATACCTTTCTCCTTCCCCGTTCTCATTAGATTACATTAAGTAGAGCCATGGGAGCGCTGTCAGTCTGGCAAAAGCTAAAGCTGGCTTGGTATTTGCTGACGTCACGGGATCCGATCAGGTAAATAAGAATAAATTTAAATAATCAAATACTATCCTGTAATTTTAGTTTTTCATAATACGACTGAGGGGTAATATTAAAATAGTGCAAGGTGGACATATTATTCAACTTACTACTCAATAGATTGCCAATTCAATGTCTCATGGAAGCGGTTTTTGCTGTTGGAATAATCGCATTCACTATGAGTGGCGCTTTATTAATAGTCCAGGCGTGGAAGCTCAAAAATAGTGGTTTGTGGGAAAAATTTTTTAACAAGCTGAGACCTCGCACAGAGTATCTCTATAGCATGCTTATATACCACAAAAAATGCCCCATGATTCCCGTGTGGGCAAACCTCGTTTCCAGGCCCTTTTTGTTATGGCGCCA
>JAAAKL020017110.1:0-10749 GCA_010016065.2 Carybdea cf. marsupialis auct. non (Linnaeus, 1758) | reverse complement strand
GACGGAGTTCTTGCGTGGGTAAAAAATTTACTTAGTTTCTTGTGTTCTCTTATCGGACACTAGTAGTCCCCGAATCCTCATCCCTGAGAAGATCGGCTGCAAGTGGTGAATGTAGAGGGCTGCCTGAGTATGAAACTGTCGGTCGGATTGGCACATTGGGCTTGTGTATTTTGGGTAGGCCATAGAAACATGGAATAGGGGGAACCTTGAGTTTAATTTTGAAGTACAGGCTATTATCTATGATAATCTATGTTACACAGGCTAATGAGTACTCTGCTGGCTTTGGTTTTAACCATTTGGATTGGATTCTTTGTTGAGATTGTGTAGGGGCCAATCATCTTTGTTTAGAATGACCTTCGCACGACCTTTGTCAGCTGGGAGTATGGAGATCAAGCTGTCTTCCTTAAGAGTCCTAATAGAGCGTCTTTCGTCTTTAGTGAGGTTATCAGCGAGTGGTTTGGAAGATTGGAGGGCAAGGCTTGCTTTCGCTCGAATTGTATCTGCTTCGCTCTTTTGGAGATCTTTAACTGCTGTTTCTAATATTAGCTATTGGTTAGTAATTTGGCTTTCCATTCATGTGTTTCTCATTCCTGTATTACTCCATTGATGAACATTTTTGACAATATTACCACGGTCTAAGAACTTGATATCACTATCTAGTAAAGAAAAGCCAATTTCATATTCATAGCTGGTTGAAAATCAAAATAATTCAGTCTGAGGATTCCTTTATAAATAGAAAAGTCTCCTATCAAATATTTTTTCGATACTTGAAGTAAACGAGAGATACATCCAAAAATTGAAAATTGCTAGTTCACGTTCCCTGTCTGTTGCGTAATAAATAGAAATGAGAGCAAAATCGAAAAGCTGAATGAAACTATTTTGTACAACCTTATAGAAATTTGAAAAATTAGCCTTTGGACTTGACATTTTTGATTGAATCCATTCTACTATTGAGAATTCAATTCAAAGATGAGCAGCTATTGTAATCCGCCATATACATTTCACTTAGATGTTCTAATACTTTTGGGAGGGTAGTCTAGAACCTCGCGAGGATGTACTTTACGTTAATTATTTAATGAATGTCGAAACAGAAAGACATTTTATGGCGTAATGGATCGTTTTGGCGTTTCAAATTTGACACGTTTAGACCAAACAGTCCGAAAAAAACCGGGATGTTTCTACTATTTATTTGCTTCGTATAGTGAAACGTGTACGTGCTTGCGACCATTTGTATTAAGGACAGGTTCTCAAGACGGGCCTACTCTAATGAGATCTTTGCTGCGTCCTTCCTTCATATTTGGGGCTTAAACTTACACCCAGCCCATAAGGGTGGGATTATTAAGACGACGTATTTCCATGTCAGCACGATTGGCCCGACAACCTCTTTCTCAAATGAAGTTTCTAAAGACGACGCTTGATATGTTTACTGGGGCAGCACTACAAATAAGAATTGCATGGCATTAGCATTCTTTGAAGTAGAGAGAGTTGGGATATTAGCGAAACCATAGATATGAAGCCACCATTGTAAACAGGGATTGGAACATGTGAGAAGTAAAGAGACATAGACACCTTTATAGACTTTAGATCTTGATATGAAGCTTTCATAGAATAACGAGTTTTATTATTTTGTAGAATGTAAGCGTGCAAATTTTAAAATTTAAGTCGTCTATAAATATCAGATCACAAAACAACTGTACGATGCCACATGAAGGAGGTTTATTCCGAAAGCTTGCCTGGAACGTTTTAAGTGTACGTTGTTTGGTTTACTTAAAACGCGTTAGAATTTACAATAGCTATTTAAAAGTTGTCTATTTAAGAACTCGAATTCCTACAGAGAATCTAAAAAAGGTCTGAAATCAACACTGTTTATAAACATTACATGCTAGGCACTGACCCTGTTGATCCCAATACAAGATGAAATGATTAACTAGATGGCATCGCATCTAGTGAAGCTCCATTGCTCCTATTGTACTTCAAAGATGTTTTGCAGATATGGTTATCAACTTTAATGATGCTATCCTCGTCTTGAGAATCCAATTAAGAGTCTGGGGAACAATACATTCTTGCCTAAAAATTCATAATAATCCCATTCTTTCTCTTCTTCTGAGTTACTTTCTCTCTCTCTCTCCCTTTTACTCTCTCCCTTTCTCTCTCTCTCTCATTCACTATCAGCTTTATCACCTCGGTTGCTTTAAAATTTTCTTGTAGAAATCACGCGAGAAATTAGTATTATTGTTATTATTGTTATTATTGGCTCTGAATTACATTTTTGCACCTCAAAGATAAAAAAGATTTCCTGTCTGGCAAAAATTGTTTATATTTTATTATTTTTTGCTTTCCAACGATGCAACTAAGAAATATGCCAAATCAACTACCTACATTTCAAGTACTTCAAGTTAAGAAGTGTGAGAAAGTACATGTCTTCTGATGAAGTATAATCTATGTCACTGGCAATTAAAATTTGCATTCTCGATCACCAGTAATGTTAGTGTATAATTAACAAGTGTTTACAGAACTTGAGAATGTGTGCAGGTGCAAGATACGACTTTTTATCGCAATGTCAAAATCATAGTTAAGATATTTGTAATTGCTTTATTATGCAATCTGAATCTGCTGCAAGCGCGGCACTGTGAATTTGAAATCAGAATAAGTCCATAAGAATCGAGCAGAAATTTGTCTTTGCAGCTGGAGGTTGTAGGAGTGGGATAAGACAATTCACAACTTGTTTAGGTAAGATTAAGGTCAGGTTCCCTTACCTAAATCAGAAAAGAAGATGTGAGTACAAAGCAATAACTGCCAGAAAAGTGAGATGGCAGAAGCTCTCATATCTCTCCATTCCCATTTTGTCTGTAGTTGGTTAGGAAAATACTATTAGTCAATTAATTTATCAACTATTACAAATATAGTATAAAGCGTGATAGTCACTGTGAACTTTCAGAAAAAATAGATATTGCTTTATTACAAACGCACGTCTTGAAAATAGTTATTTCTGACTCAGGAAAGAAAACACGAGAATTGATAATTTAAAATTTTGTTGCTCTTCTTAAGATGAGTGAATAAATCCATTTCCATTTTCCTATTCTATCTATTATAAAGAACATGACGAAATTGATTGTGAAACCATATATGATTTGGCTGTTACTGAAAACCATTAGAATGGAGCTGACAGTAGACGATGAATGTTGTGCATTGATTGCCTCTCATTCCATCGAGTTTTCCTTAATACTAGAGTAATACCTAAAAGTAATACCTTCTAGACACGAAGTACACGGATCTACTTAATATTCCTGAGTTTTCATTCCCCTTTTAGGCTTATCAGTTTTGAGAATCTTATCTCCACTATCTTGCATATGTAATTTAGTCAGAAGGAAGCCTCTGAGTGATAATACAAAACAATCCAATTCTATTTTCCTGGATTCTTATTGAAAGTCAAACCCAAAAGATTGTTGAAAGCTGATGTTAAATAACTCTTATCCTTTATCTCTTTGTGTTCTTTTCGCTGCTTGTGGTCTTTTGCTTTAAGTACGTTTTCTTTGAGGCAACGCAGAGAAATTGATAGGGCAGGTTAAATTAAAGTAATCGTTTGCTTGACTAAGTGACCCTTTAATTTTCTGGTATTTCTCTTGAGTATAAAAAGTTGATCAACAAAGTTGCTTAAAAGGTTCAAATTGTAAAACTATGCATTTCATAACTAACTGAAGTTTACCATCACTTGCAAATTCTTTTCTTTTCTTCAGGGACCAAGTTAAAAGTTTACATTTTGTGTGGTTAGTCAAGAAATCAAGTAATTCATAGGGTGGAGAGCACTCTTCGCAGTAGATTTACAGACCTACTGTTGATTACTACATTTGGTAGTCTACTGTTTCTGTATTAGATGGGTAATAACGTAGATGTTAGTTACAGAGCGGCTACCTTTGACCCACCATATCACAAACCAAAAAAGGTTTAAGAGGTGGCCTAGATCCTTTCAGTCCCACTTGGCAAATTCTTGTTCTGAAGGCAACATTCTCTCGATCGACACTTGGCATTACTTTTGAGTTGATTGCGTGATGGCAAACCGTACGAGCGAAGATCAAAATAGCAAATTATATCATTTCAAAGAAAAGTGATGAGTATGTATGTTGGTCATCTTTTTTTCACGATGGTAAAAGAATCTGAAGAGTAATTGTGAGCGCAGCACAACAGTCGAAGCAAAATTAATATTTTATATTGTATGCATGTACAGCAATTAAGTTGATATCGTTAACTGTTGTTCTGAAACATTAATTGATGATAATGGTGAGATCACCGAATGTCTGGCAAGACACATTTGTGTCGCTTGTGCGTGACTTTCAAATACGTTTAACCCTAACAGCCATTTCTCTCACAGTAAGGGATTTCGTGTCAAATTTCTCGGTCTCCAAATGGAAGATCTCTCTTCTACCTTCTAACGTTAGTTGATTGCAAGAGAAATAGGCGTCTCTGTTGGTGTTTGCACAGCTTGTAGAAAATATCGAACATCGAGGAGCCTTTCGGAGTCTTAGCGAACATATGTTCAGGCCTAAAAAACAACAATTTTGTTTAAATGACCTAGCGAGATTAAGCTGGTGTATCTTCAAGGTGATCGCATCGCTCAGCACGGGCCTTCCGTACTCGGTCTATATGATTTGTGATCGTGACCTCTCACTAACGTCTTGTAGCTTTGACCCTTGTCACAATCGTCCCATAAGAGCAGACGTCCCATATTATTTGTACTAAATCACTTCTGTTATTAGTCTATCTCTTCTAAGACGACGAGAACGATACGAATAACGGAAACTTAGCTTCCTTTCTTAGCAGAAGGAATTTTCCCCATCAGTGAGATTAAATTTGAAACAATTCGTAAATTTGGCAATGCACACCAGAAACATACTCTCCTTGGTACCTTTGTTGTATCCACATAATATCCTTTTTTTAGAAAAAGATCAGGTAATTTTGATACAAGCATCTTTGTACTATGTAATCTTTTGAGTATTATGGAAAGTATGAGGGCAGGCAAGTCTGTTCTTTGTTGTGGGGGTGAAGTAGCTTAAGAAAAACAAAATAGACTAGTATTTTTCACACCTTCCACTTTCCCCCTTTAAGCATTTAAGAGTTTATGACTATAATAGTAAGCCACGGAGATGAAATGGCTAGGAAATCAAAAGGTTGAATTTCACCTCATTGGGATCTGTCTGGGAATGCTATATCTCACACTTTACATGAATAACAAAAAACAATGAAACTAATTCCTAATTTGTACTTGAAATTAAACTTAATAGAAATTAAATTGATAAAATTAAGTTTAAAATAGTTAATAATATTTACAGGCCAGATATTCACTTTATCCATAAGCGTAGATTCTAGGGAGATGGGGGCCCAGAAATGTCAAATTGTCCACGTTTAATTCTTATGAAGAACATAGAGAGTGTTAGTTTCAGAAGTAGTAGAAGAAGCTGTGTTTATGGTTGTTTAGTTGTTTCTAATATGTTGCCATATGCTGGAAAGTAACTTACTGGATTGTTGATTCCATGTCAGAGCTTTAAAAAATCCAGATATTCTTGTTATATTCCAAAAATCCAGATATTCAAGAGACTCTTGTTTAGTGTACGAGTCATTTCGCCCCCCATACAATGCGATGCAACACTGACAGTTGTATTAATAAACACTATTAGACGTGAGAAGTCTAGACATGTCTTTAAAAAGAAATGCGTTGTGATAAGCGTGTCATTGGCTCATATGAATGGTATGTGGATTGTAGGGAACGCTGATGGTAGATATTCGTTGATTTCTGTCCCTTTCTGAAACAAGAAGTATATTTTGGAATACTGTCGACACTATACGGTGACAGGCGAAAACAGACTATTGCAGAGTTCAATTGATGTACGTTTCAAGGAAGCTCAGTGGTTATAGACATTCTTAAAGAATATTGATAAAACAATTTTTGCGTCGACCTCTTTGTATGTTGAACTGATCTTAAAGTAACGGAGGGAGAAAGTATAATATAAATAGAGTCCAGTAGATGTAAGTTAATGGTAAACTGATGTAAGGTACCTGCCATTGAAATGTTCGATAGTGACATCTAAATAGAAAGATGGGATTGGATTTTAGGATGTTTGGTATTAAGATGAGACAAAAAGGGAGATGCTTCCATTCAAGGGCTGACTGAGGAAAGCATTTATCAATGTATCGTTGGTAAAGAAAGTGTTTACAAGTGGGGGAGGGGGCTGTTATGGAGCCCGTATGTATCATGCGGAAATATCAAGGAGCTTGCAAACATGGATTTAAAAAATGAAGCCATTGCGACCCTGTCTTTTTGTTCAAAAAGTTGCCCTTCCAAAATAAAGTGACCGTTAATGTGAGCCCACGGACTTTCTCACGGTGTATAAGTTGTTTTAAAGAATTCCTAGGTTTTCGTTGTGGATTACATTGGTGGTGGTTAAGTTTCTACGTCAAGCCTTAAGGCACAAATATTTGGATCATATACAAGCTTGCAATCAAATAGATGAAATCATTGGTCCAAGAGAGTGCCATGGTAAGTGACTATGGTGCTGGCATTAAAATTTCTAAAATGTTTCAAATTTTGATTATATGAGATAGTCAGTCTTAACAAATCATCGTCTAAAGAAATTTTCGGTAATTTCCTTTGATTTGGGGAATAATTTTGTTTATATTTCGTATCACTCCTCAGCCATCATTGTGAATATGGGTTATTTACCTCTAGTTTTTCTATGGTGTCTTGTCCTCAAAATCACACTACTGCAAGGGCATCAGCTCTCACTCCCGTTAGTGCGATGTTCTTGAGCCTTGTTTTAATGTTCTGCTTCTTGCTTCCCTTAGGAACAGATGCATATCGGGTATAATAGAGATATTTTTGTTAGTGTTTGCTAAACTTGTTTTTATAGAGAAATAGGCAAACAACATTGAGACGTTGTTTGATTTTCATGACCTAATAGAAAGCACTCTATTAGTCTGGCAAAATACATGGGTCAAAATCTCGATTTAGTGAGTAAGGCAAAACTCAAATGACAAACAAAGAAATTGTAAACTGAAATCAATTGGTTGCTTTCTTTTTGGAAACCATTAACTTGACAATGTACAACAGTGTAAGGGTTTGGTAATGTGTTGGCTGCACAGAGATTTCTTTTAAAATGAGCTGTATCCCTTTGCTTGTACGACTATACTTATCGCCTGTTCTCAAAGAAAGTGCAGACAAAAGGCTTTAAAAAGGTTTTTTCATGTTGAAAGCCCAGTACGTTACGATGGCACTTTAAGTTGGTAAAATTTTCTTTCCGACAATTTGCGTTTCCTCGACTATTATTAAAATGTAATAGATGCTCATGAAAGGCCTACCGAAATAAAAAGAAATCAAGAGAAAGATGGAGGATTGCGTATATGAATAGTGAGGAGGAAGATATAGAATACCACTAACAGTATGTTGTGATAGAGAATGAATTGGGTTAAATGAAGGACCATGACTACCAATGTTTCAGACATGGCACATTGATCAACCCAAATAAATTGATCATGTGGAAAGTTTCAGAGTTTGATTCCAATGCCTACAACCAGAAAATGAAGTGCTTTCGACATTATCTTTTCATCAATATTAATTTGCGTCTCAAAATATCCTCAAGATCTTGGACGTAAAAACGTCACTTCTTTGGAGTACGCTTGCGGTATTTAATCCACAAAACACCTTCTACCAAAGCATGCCAACTTTTGCATACCTTGTTTTTCTTCTTTGTTCCTTCAAATAGGAGGATTTTGGTTCACTTTACGGCCCTCCCTTTTAAAATGCCTATTTAAATGACTGCTTACATACTTAAAAAAGAAGAGTGTTCTTGCTCGTTCCTAGGCGATTGAGGTCGTCCTGGGTTTCTCTACGCTAATACTAACCAACTCAACCAACGCAATAAACAAGTAGATTCCACAGCCTCATGCAGTGTGTGGTCTTCTTTTGTTTGTCTGGTGCATTTTGTACATAAGAGACCTGGTGACTATATTCATGGAGTTATATATCAAAGAAACGTATCTTTAGAATTTTGGATTCGAACAGAGATTGATGTGTAAGGGACACTAATTAGAATTAACTATTTTGTTTCTCGTTTACTGGCCTACGTTGCAGAGAGTTGTCTTGCCTGCGTTCTATACCTAAGTTCCTTAAGGTAGCTGCGTTGCAGAACAAAGTACAGTCTTTTGTAGCTTGCGTCTTTGTTTACCCTGCGTCTTTGTTTAGATTGCGTCTTATACCAAAACAACTTCTTTGTTTAGTCTGCGTTGTAGATCAAAATAGCGTCTCTGCTACACAAACAAGTTGTTTTCATCTAACTTGCAAGGCAGGCTACCGATAGGAAGGCTTGGTCGGTTTGTTTTCAAAGCAAGACATTGTTTTTCCACAGTTTTGTTAAGATGAGGCTCTCTGTACTTTGACGGAACATTTAAATGTCATTCTTTTGGAAAAGCAGAATGCAATCTTTCGTCTACTTTTAATATAAGTATGATACTGGACGGCATCGCAGAGACTAGAGAAGGATGTAGTTGTGGTCATTGCTAACTGAACCTATAGTAACCATCAACACGTACCCATTTCCTGTCAATATGTGGTACTAACTTCATTGAGAGGAAGTGACTTAGCTCAGTTAGTAGAGAGCTGGTCTAACAAGCAGAGGGGGGTAGTATGAATTCACCTTTGGCCATCAATCTGAAAACTCCTACTGCAAACCCAGCAGAAAATGGGTACCTGGCATTAGCTGGGAAAGGACCAAGACAGCCAGGAAAGGAACTAGTCACCCTACCTCACTATGCTACTGTTCAGGATGAGTGATTCTCTACCATGTCACATCCCCTACTTTCTGTAAGAGTATGGGAATACCTTTACTTTTTAACCTCTTTGAATATTTCGATATCATATAAGTAACCAGTGTGCATACCGTAGATTCACCCCCACTTGCTTTCTTTGGCGTAGTAACATAGGAGCCAAAGGCAATCCAGCCAAGTTACCGCCTTATGATCTCCAGCAACTGTCTCACAAGGTACTTTTTGTTTTATATCATTCTTTCACAGAAGACTACCATATGTAGCATTCCAAACATGATCTATTCTCAGATTTTTGATCTTGAAAATAGACTAATCCTAGAAAATGTGTTACTTCCAGTATTCCAATATGTAACATACAAATCAAATGCAGTTGTCACAATTTCTACTTTTAGTATCTTTGCAAAGCCTATAGTTTCGAACTGTTCTGTCTTCTCGATAGTACTTCTTAACTGTTGCCATGGAACCATCAATAGGCCCGATCGTAGTCCTGCCATGGTCATGTGACGTTACAAGGGGAAGCTGGTCTCCAAATTTGGAATAGCGGAATGTCGATGGCCAATGGTGGAACATTGGAAACTATTTATGGTAAGTAGAGGACAAGAGTATGTTCTCATCGAGCCTCACCGTAACTCAATTGGGATAGCGTACCCAACAGGTGTATGGGTCACGGGCCAATCCCCAGTAGTCAGATGATTTTTATGTTTAGATATAACTTTCCAAAACTTCGTTTTTCATACCCTGTCTTCTTTATTAAAACTTGTAAACTCTGAATCGATCTTTGACAGATAAATGGTTATATTGTTTGTTCGTATTGTACATTATTACGTCATCCAGTTTATTTTTGTACTTTTCACGTGTAAATACCTATTTTCTACGTGTATATACATTGCTTTTTAACGTCAAAACATCTGCTTTTCACTTCAGTACATCTACTTTTCACGTGTGAATACTACATTTTACGTGTAACTACTTACTTTTCACGTGTGAGTACTACATTTTACGTATAACTACCTACTTTTCACGTGTAAATACCTACTTTTCACGTGTAAATACCTACAATCAAAGTCTAGCTCCGTCACCTTCCGCGTCTACTCGAACTTTTTTTTCGTCTGAAATTTTATGATCATTATTCACAATACTGTACTCCACCGCCTATTTATCATAGTCACACTTTTATACTAAACTTTTCTTATTCCGTTGAGAATAATATGAATTTTTTCCTAATTTAGTAGCAAACTGGAATCTAGTGACTTCTGTCCAGGCCTAACGAGATTCGTGGAAGCATAGAAAGGCGTTGACAAGAGTCATTCGGAGGGTTAAACCCATAGTCGACTTGATCAAAAAGCTCAGAATTCAAGATAAAATGGTCGTTCTTCACTGCTAACTTTAAAAGCCTCCTGAACTCCTTTAACGACATTCCCTGAAAACCTGGTGTTTAAGAAATAGGCCATCTGTACAATTATTTTATGCTTCATTCTGTGGAATGCTATTAAAGAGAAAGGTTACATCGAAGTGTGCCATGCAGCCTTCTTTTGAATCTAGTTTTAGAGAGAAAAGTAGTTTGAGAAATGAGAGGGTGTAAGAGATGACATTTTCATTTATCTAGAGAGAGCGAACTATTGAGACTAGCTGCTTTGATAAGTGGAGGCCGGACAAATACTCTTCTCAAAATCTAGCCCAAGAAACGTTTTGGCTTAGGCTCTAGGGTTATCACCTGACTCCTTTGTCGACGGATACTTGCTCTACTAGAACAGCCCTGACTCGGAAAAAAGTTTTAAGAAAAACCTTGATAAATTTATTTAAACAGTGAGATCATTTTTGGCACTCATAAAAGAACGAAAAGAAATTCGGCTGCAAACAAATAAAGAAGATTTATTTATTGGTAGGAGCCAAATAAATTTCCGTTTTAAATAATTATCTTCTAACCTAGGTTGG
>JAAAKL020017109.1:0-10750 GCA_010016065.2 Carybdea cf. marsupialis auct. non (Linnaeus, 1758) | reverse complement strand
TGGTCACTTTTTAATTCCGATAACAACAGACATCAAATAACATCTCTCACCTTCTGGAAGCCTAGTACTTAGTCTATTAAGAAAAAGTTTTCAATTTTGGTCATTCAAAAAATCCCCATGCCAATAGAAGACGTGAGAGGTCCTGGACATGCTATTTGTTGCAAAGGAAATATATGCTACAATATGTGCTTGTTTTATGCCATTGAAGTCCGTTGCCATGGAAAAAAGGACAAGGGAGCCCCAAGACTCAGTAGCCGGATGATCTGACCAAGCTCCTCAGACCTGCATAGACCTAGTTTACGGTAAGGAGTCCAGTGGAGAGTGTCTAGGAGGTGTCCCTCCTAGCTGAGTGTTTCACACCCTGGAGAATGAATGAACAAAGTCAACTGGTATATCTCTGGTATAACTGGTACAGTTTTGTACCTGGTTTGTTTATATATTAACTTTTTGAGAAACTGATAATAATCCGTGACTTGTGACTTCACATTCAGTGTATCTGATACTAATCTAAAGATTTGATAGCTGTGGCAAAGTGAGTATTGACACAAGCCTGTAGGATGGGGGTCATTGAGTGCAACCCAGCCCCACTTTTTGGCCTTTGTTTGAAGCATAAAATTACACAGAAGAAAGTAACTCTTCAATCTCATTATTACCTCTTGCTGTATACCCAAATTAGGATACCGATATGAAATGATATCTCAAGTGAAAAAACTTTAATGTTTTGTTACCTAGCTTGTGGCCTATTTATTTCAGTTTCAACCCCCTCCTTCAAATCATGCGATAGGAGCACAGGCAGTTGAAACACTATTCACATGTGATAGTTACGTCTTGATGATGCAACCTTGCTGCACAGTTTGTTCTTTAATGTACTTGTTTTTATTTGTTCTTTGCATTTTCAAGGCCAAAAACAAACAAGGAGATCCTAAGAAATACATTTTGCGTAAATATATTCTCTAATGGTCCCATGCCAGAAATACACAGTCCTTGCAACATTTCAGAAAAGGCTTACAGAAAACATGTATACATTTTCTAAGTACAAGAACATGTGTGTCATGGGCTATGTTTTTAAGTCTTGAAAGATGACGATGCAGAGGTACACTATCAATACTTGCTTGGTTAGGCTAGGGCAGTGCCCGTGCAAATATGACAAAATACAGCACACTGCATTTTATGATCATTGTAATTTTTCTCTTATAATTAGCAACTATCTCAGTTATTACTAATGGTTAAAGAATGAGGACCACATGATAAAGTTCTCAGATCGAATTTTCTTCAACAAAAATATTAATGCTGAATGATAATGATAGAATGCCAATAATTTTGTCTTTATGTAACTTCTGTCATAACACATTAAACCCCTTAACAACCACCCAATGATAAGCTCATATAAACACCATACTTTTTACGTATGGATATCTTGCACCAAGGAATTGTACCAAATTTTATCATAAGCTCTGAATTTCTACCTGCTTCTCAGGAGCATTAATGTACAGTTCAAATTCCGATCAAATTCTTTTTCATTATAACCTATAAACTTCATAGCTATTTTATGCTTGCTAGACTGCAAGAAAATTTAAGTAAACACCAAAGAGTACCCAAATGGCACATTCTGCAGTTGGTGAAAAGAGAGGAGATAAAATCAAAACATCTGTTCAAACCAATTGTAAAAGTTTCAATCATTCTTGAATTTTCTGCAAACAGAAATTAGCTCTACTTGGGATTCTTATTATATAAGGCTCAAAAACTGTTTTCTTTGTAGTGCTTAAGAAACTGTATGGTAAAAACTAATATAAACAGAGTAAAATTTTCTGTCCTTAATGCTTTTGTTTCAATTATTAATGCACGGTGACTTTCTTCTGTAATATTTTTGCTACTGTATCTCACCACCACTATTACTCCATCCTACCTAACAAACATTGGCATCCTTAAAACACCCCTTGGTAAGAATGGAAGTTGTAGGAGCAGGAGAGTAACTTTTTATAGCCTTTCATTCCCTTTCAAAGAACTATATAAAATGTGCAACAATTAAAAGGTTCATCTAATGGACTTAAAAGCATGAATGCCTTGCTTCCCTTAGAGACCCATCCCATGAACCAGATATAAAGATAGACATACACCCCCAACAGAAACTTGACCTAAATAAGAACGAGAGTTTTATCATCACACACTGAGCAATGGAAACTCCTGGACACCATTCTCGCTCACTTCTTCTTCCATTTAGTTAATACCCCTACTCCCCTCCCCTGTTTCCTTACCCTCCTTATCCACTGCTTCATTAAATAAATGTTAGCAATGCCTGAATTACAAAGCAGCTACACAATGTACACATATTTAAAAAATGATTACTGTTTACCACAGCCTGTACATTTAGTAATACAAATGACACCATAAGATAAACATATGAAATGGTCATTTTACACTTAAAAACCTTGAGTAGAAATGCATAAGTCTTCAATTGTCCATATGAACAAAAAGTGTAAAGCATAATTCATGTAATGTTTTATTAAGATGTCATTTTCAAAAGTCAGTAAAATATGATATGTTACTACTCCATTTCTGTACAATCCATGGCAGCATCTTCTGCATCCCTGTTTTCAAGATTTGACAATTTTGAGATAAGTTGATTTCCGAATGTCTGTACATAGCTTGGGCTAATGTCTTGCAGGAGTGCATACACTGTTTCAAATGTTGACGATGTTAAACCAACACTACCATCAGTGGAATCAAACTGAGTATCAACAACCTAGCATGAACAAAATATGAAGTAGATATGTAACTACAGTGAATAAATCATGATATGCTAATAACAGTATTCAATATATAGGACATATGTTACTATAAATGTGATCAATAGTTCATTTGGAACAAGGAAACAAGATCATCTCTGAACCTGTTTTTTCTTAGTGAGGTCAATCTTTACTTTTTCCACACTGAAGTTTCAATACTGAATCTGACAGTTGCCCTGAAAACACATCATCCTTACAAGACTTGGAATTTCAGTAATAAACCTAAATTGAATGAAATCTCACGTATACACCTTAGAATTACTTATAAACTTGTGATTTACAAAAATGGATACATGAGAATTTAGCTCCCTAGTCTATGTTAGGTTGCACATCCTACAATTCAGATGGTGCAATTACTATTGCTTTATGCCATGCACCATGTGTTTGTCCATTTCAAGTACTGTGGCAAGACACCATCTGAAATCTTTAAACTACCTTGTAGCTGCTTTGCTAACTAGATACTTACAATTCTCTACAAAACTCAACAACTTGCATGAGCTTTGCAGCTTTGGCACAAGTTAGTAGGAGAAGAAACTGAGAACACAAACAGAGCAATGACACTTGAACTGGAAGGAAGGAAAGGATGAGAAGAAACGTCAATATGATGGACAGAGAGGATAGAAATGGTTGCTGCAGAGATTGGTCTACAAACATGGGGAAAAAACTCATTGACACAGGGTAACCCTCTTCTCAGGTTTTATGGCTTTTAATATGTATATTTCTCAATGTTTCTCTTAAGTTTGATTTCTGGAAGCTTCTACAGTAATAACAGCATTTTCAATTGATCTATTCAGAAAATAAGCTGATATAGATACTAAAAGAGAGAGCCATTTGGAATTATCAAAGATAGAATGATGCCCAGGAGCATCAAGATATTTATGATAAGTTCACCTACATGATGCAGAGATCTAGACAGAAGGCAGGCAGGAAGGAAGGACGAGGGAACACTGGAAAGAACAAAAATGATTATTCTGGGAAAATCAAAGGCATAACATTGAGAAAAGCACAAAGTAATGTTCACCAAAGAAGAGAATTTGGGCTAAATGACATAAAGAAAAATGGAAATTGAGTCAAATACAATATGTCAGCACACCAACTTTCAATTTCAAAAGAAGTATCCACAGATTTTGAAATGTCTCCCAAAAGGTGGACAAGGTCTCATACAGATGAATGCCAGATGCAAAGTTGTCTCACAGATGGTATCATAAAAATAGGGCTTGCAAAGCAAGCATGAAATGATTGATCAATATATAGTAAATGCAACATTTTACCATAATTTGCAAATGGAAATATCCCTACATCCTTAAGTTTATGGTTCCTTAAATTACATTTTAGGGGTACCAGGGACTTTGTTCCTTTGTTTGCTTTTCCTTACTAATCCACCTGACATTTTTGTGACTGGCTCTACTCCCAGGAGTCTTACACACCTCTTGGTATCTATATCGGAGCTCATCCATTCCAAAGTAAGGTTCATACCAGTATGTCTTCTAAGCTTGTTCTCCAAACCTGCAAACTTTAAGTTTTATCAAGAGACACTCATCTCCCTAAGCAGAATAGATGTCACAATTACATATTAATCGCATTGACTTCCTAGGAAACCATTTCTTATTATCACCTCTCTTAAGAAGTGGCAAAATATAGCTAAACTATATAGTTCATCAAGGATCCATTTCAAAATTAAAGATCAACTCTATCTTGAATCATCATATACAACTTTGTTGTAGTTGCCACTTGTAAATATATGAGTGTGGGCTAGCAACTCACACAATTCATAAATTCCTAGCTTCATTATAATTTTTGTCTTTATTATGGCAACACCCCTCTCCCTCCCACTATGCATTTATTTCACAATATTACATGTGAGATGCATAGGGCTGTGTGTCTATACCATTTTCATACGTGCACAAACCTTAATTTTAGGTACAATAGATTAAAAATCCGACGTGTTAAGAATCTCTAGACTACCAACAAACAGGGTAACTTCAAACACAAGGGTAACTTTGGACCAAAGCTACTCAACAAATGTCAGGCAATTTTATAGTGTTTAAGTAGTTAGATGCGTAAGGCAAGCCTACCTCTTGAAGGTTTTCAACCTAGCTACTAAGAAATAACCCCCAAGACCCCCACCCTATAGGGAGTCTACTGAAGGTTGGCACATAGTGGTAGCGCTCAGCCCTAATCCTCTCTATGGTACCACTGGCCTACAGTCCGACATCCAATCCCTGGGCGCAGATCGCTGTAAGAATGGGGGGGGGGCAAAAGGATTAACGTGGACGATTTGACATTTCTGGGCCTAAAAATGGGGAGGCGGTTACAGCAGTCTAAAAAGTGAATCTGCGCCCATGCATCCATCCCCACAATATCTCAGTGAAAAACGATTAGGGGGCGTCACGGAATACAAGAATATCGCCGATTTACCTATGTCACCTACTCTTATCATCGGAGTATGGGTTACTTGACGGAGTTGCTAACGAGATTTCCTCGTGTAGTAATAGTAAAAAGAAGGATACCTACTTCCATACGTTCTTAACACTGCTTGACTTTGCCCCCGCTGCGTGCGAACGCGCACAAAATTTTGAAGCAGGTGTGCTCGAAATTCAATCAAAATAATACACAAAATTCACGAACTCGACGCATCAAAAAGAACACCTTCCCCATCAACTTGTACTTTTCATTATTCATCTATACAATCAATGGAAAACTAAGACATTTTATGAACTTATCACCTCAGAAAAACTTATAAAACTGTAGGATTAAGATCGAATGAATCAAACAGATGACAAAGAAGACGCTGAAGAAGACTTTACCTTAAAGCCACTCTGTGTTAACTCGACGCAGAATTCCTTTTTCTCGTTCGTTTTGATATTAAAGTAAACTAAACCATCCTCTTGAGGAAGACCTGATGCAAGTTCAATGTGTTCGACACATAACTTGACATCATTGATGATATAATCCACTTCAGTTCTCAAATCAACCGCCATTTTTCGTTGTGTTTGTCTTACATAAAGTTCGCCTTTCAATTTTGTAATTTTCCTCGAAGAGGACACAGGGAAACCGTGTTCCCATTAAACGTTTGCATGTTGTCAGGGTGACACATCAATGCTTACCTTCGAGCACAATGCAAGGATTTTTCTCAGTAGCGTCAAGCCACATAATAGCGATTGCAGGCATAAAAATGGCCAAGCATGACAACGTAATCCAAACAGAATAGGTTGCTTTCTGCCGAACATCGTATCATACCAGGTGTAGAGCAAGCGGATTAACTGCCCATGGTTAATCACACCATGCGTCTACCAGAGTGATAAGAAGAAATCGGATGACTGCATGGAAATAGGGCTTTTAAGTATGCAATTTGGATTGCTTTGATCCAAAAATAAAGCACATTACGTAAAAAGAGCCAGCGATAACATCAACATAATTTCCTAAAGGGCAAATGGATATTTTTCAACAATCTACTTTTACGACCCATTGTGACAGTTACACCTCCTGCCTCCGACCGGCTCTATTGACACAAATTAGAAAGTACTTTATTAAGCAAGCAAATGTAGTCTTCCAAGTGTGCCCCCAGACCATGGCAATGGTGTGGTGTTGAGGCGGAAAGGGACATGCTTTTGCTTAAGTAGATAAAATCTATTCAGTGCTTACACCCGTGACAATACTTTGGCAAAAGGTCGAGGGACTTTCCCCTGCCCCCACGGTTGCTCCGGCAAGGCATTTCAAACGCCTGTACATCGTCCCTTTTTATCAAGCAAGCAGAAACTGAAGGAAAAAGAAAATGGAACTGATTGGCTTCGAGTGAGCGAAATCAAACATAGGCCTAATCTAGGGCATTTCAATAGGCAGATTACAATTACACTGGATGGTCACTGGAGTTTCAGTCATACGAGAGTACTTCGAATTCTGGCCAAGAAAACAGAGTTGTTTTAAAAGAGTTGTCCCATAGCTTATAAGCTTTCTTCCTTCAATAGAGTGTTTTCATGACTCAGTCATAAGTACCGGAGTATTAAAATCCGAAACAAAAACGATTTCGTTATGATAGCCTCGTAATGGTGGTAAAAATACGTCACCTTTCAAATCGTCAAAATTAGCTGTGGAAGTCTGGATTTTTAAAGTCTATGACTTTTTTATTTCTGAGCGTGTTTAAATGATTAAATCAACGTAACAAGGTGTGCTGAAGCCTTGCAATAATATAAAAAATTAACGCTTTTCCCTGATTCCTATTTTCTGTCGTATACCATACAACATATTGCTATTTTTACCCTTACACTGTTTGTAAGATATTGATCTGAAGATCTCGGTTAGCCTCACAATGCGCATCTTTCCTACATTCCATAGCAACACTTGCAATGTGCTTCGCTTACCTCCATTCCTATCTCTGGGTAACTCTTCTTGAGTGTCATCAAACTAGCCTTACGTCTTAAGTTAAACTTTACTATCCAACGTAAACATTTGAAGGTCTACAAACTTTTACTTGATCGAACACAGATCTAAACTATCCGCAGCACTTAAGACCAATGACTTGTAACTAAAATAAAGACTCCCGAAAAGATAAGTAGTTACTATAGAGCGAAACTAAAGACAGTATTGACCGAATGTACAAAATACCCATTTGTTCACTTCTGTTTCCATAGGAGAATCCGGGTTATGAAGATGTAATAAGTATGCGCATGGTTGGGAGAGAGCACGCGCTCGATGCATATCAGCGTCGTTGCTAATAACTGTTGGTAGTAAATAAATATCCAAACAACCTAGTTCGTCGCTCCTAGATTCAATTAATACCCGCTAACATTACTGACTGCCTACAGCTTTGCTCCATGCTTATATACATTTGTACCGTATGCCATCTTTGATTACATTTAGAGGCCATCTGCTAGAATAGTTGTCTGAGCGTCACAAACTATCAGTTGAAACTTCCACTGATCACAGGCATATCATATTTTTTTCAAATCTGCATATTTTGACTTGCATGGATTTGTCAAAGTGAGTTATACAATTAAACAATAAACTTTTTCCCTGCACTGTTATTGGCAGTAAGAAAAGGTCAGAGGTCGACTGAACAGCATTCGGATATAGAGAGAAATTAACAAATTACTTAGAAGTTGGTGGATCTTTCAGACGCGCCTTGACTTGTAACATTTGAGCCTCCCTGAAAACTAAAATTCATTTTAATATCAAAGGGTTGTACTTGTCGTTATTGGTGACTTTCATTCTTGAATTCTTCAAAACCTGATACTTTTCAGGTACGTCAAAGCAAAGAAAATAACTAGATGCAGATGTAGGGCAAAAAATTGCATCCCCTGTAGTTTGGAAACTTTCCAAAAGACAACCGAGATCCCAAATCATCAATAGATAGAAATAATGTAGCAAAGTCCATTGACGTGTTCGGCATTAAGAACTAGAAACGTTCCATATAAACAAGAAAATCATGACTTTGCATACTTATTTCAGATGGTTAAATGCAAACACCTACCGATGGGGGTCACGAGTCGCAGGCATCAGAGATGGGTCATGACAGGTACGCCTTGTTTTCACGAAGATTTCAGCAAGATACTTTTTAGCGTAAACTTTTATGGAAGGAATTATGATAAAATTAGTAAGGCCACGCAATCATTCACATCGACACCAAAATTGTTCTGGTTTAAGCTTAATCTGCAACAGAGTTGCAACAGATCAATCACTTGTAATGAGCTCTCGGCAGATTAATTAACAGAATGCGATTCTTCAGTAGATACGCCACATAGAGTGGATACGTGTTTTAAGAATTGTGTTGAGCTGGGTGTTTATGTCTTATGGTAAAGTATTGATGGCATCGATATGATAACAAGAGAAAACTATAGTGTATCGCCACATCATCGATTAATAATGTTGAATAGAACTGAAATAATGAAAAGACGTAGTTTCCTATGCTCTATAGATATAATATAAAAGAATTCCTATTAAATTCTAAATTCAAGTATATTTAATCGACACCAGTGTGTTCCATTCACTCCAAAAACAGATCAAAACACTCCAAACTCTTAACTTCTATACTCCTTTTGACCCTAAGGTCTTAAAACTTCACCTTTTATGACCTGGGCGTGACGCATACGTCACTGGTACTCAGTCTATTTTCAGATCAGGCAATTGGTACAATTTAAACATGCTGCGATACCCTGCATCGTGTGTTCGAATCCCATTAGCACTACATTTTTTTATATTTTCTATTTCTACAAAGTTACAATAACGAAATGATGCAATAATCCTTGGACGGTAAAACATTGATAAGCATTAGTCAAAGACATCTAATCATGCAGCCTACAAATTGCTTAAAATGATAACACTTAAAACACCAAAACTTCAGTTTTGTTTAGCCGTTACAAATTCCTATCATGTTATTTCTAAAAGGGACGATGACAGATACTTCTAATTCTATCAGCTCCCTATGAGCACTTTGGACGTTGATTGTAATTGGCATAGGAAACCAGTTGGCAGTTGCAGATTTCACAGTAATCCACAGAATATGATAGGCAGTATCCACAGGGTTTCAAGGTATCCACCAAACCCCGACTCATGACATGTAAATCTTGGTACTTCCAAAGCATGCAAATCTGACGATGGTGTTGATTCCATAAGCCTGTTTTTCTGGGACTAAAGGTCTACTGCAGAGAGACCAATATATGTGTTACATGTACAGATTTAAGGCTGACATATTTTGGGCTCTAGCAGGAGTTTGGGGGGCTTTGAATGAAAAGGTCTATGCAAACTATTACGGTTGCGTGTCGGATACTGCTTTATATTCAGTTTACATTATGTGTTTACTGTGTGTATTGAATGTAGGCATGATGCCATGCTCCCTGAAATAATGGGAATAACCACTTTCTAAAAAGTTAAAACTTTTGTAGGCACATGGTTATAGCCAGAATATAGCCTAGAGTTGCGTCATCATCTGAAACATTTTCAGAGTTTTGGAAAGGAGGGGTCCTCCTTCAGATATTCCTGACTTTGCCACACAGTGTGTTCTATGAAAGGAACGATATCACGGCAGGCAAGGCACCACTTCGAGAAAACTTTATCAAACCAGTCAAAGCAGTACTGCATCACATTTCCGATGTAGTCGCAGATGTACAGCTTCAAAGGCCCGCTTACCACTAAAATCTGGCAGTTTATTTGATCTATTGCCATACCATTTCTTACTCAACCGGCATCTAATCCCATTGTTCCCTTCGTGTATAGCTACAACACCAAACTGTGACAATACTGAACTACATTGTCATGCCTTTGAAAAGTAGAGATTTTCGTGTACTTGTCAAATGGGCACAATTAGCATAATTACACCTGTTAACTTTTCATATATCATAAAGCAAGTAGCGGAGGTGAACTGTTAAGTACACTTCAAAGGAAGACGACAAATCAACCAAGACAGCTTATTTTCAAGGCAAAACGCTGCCAAAATTGCAACCACAATACCATCTTGATATTCACCTTTTCAAGTCTTACCTCGACACAATAAATTTACACGTAACGGTTTTGATTAGATAACCATTTTTATTCCTTTGCCTTCACATGCCATCTGCCTCCCTACATCGTAGACGCACGCAGTCACACCCGCCTCCTAAAGCTTCTGGCGACACTTCAACAATCTCGGCTCAATCAAGTTGCATACCTTTCACGCATGGTAACCTGCTATTGGATCTTGTGAGTATCATTTTTCTGTTATGATTTCTAGATTCTTATTCAAGTTACTCGTAGTAATGAAATTAAAAAGAGAGTGTTATCCTTTGAGAGAAAATGCCGTGTTCATATTTTAACCAAATTCTCGTATTTGCAATCTAACAAGTCTCATCTTAATCCTCATGTTTTAAGTTACTGATGCAGATAATTAGGTAACGAGAAATAATAATAATAATAATAACAATGATAATTTTTTTTTTTTAAACTTCAGTGGCATATATTTATTCTGTAACTTTACAGAAAATTCAGCTTCA